>RJWK010004598.1:0-58786 GCA_004363435.1 Platanista minor | reverse complement strand
CCTTTTTTTTGCGGTACGCGGGCCTCTCACTGTTGTGGCCTCTCTCCCATCGCGGAGCACAGGCTCCGGACGCGCAGGCTCAGCGGCCATGGCTCACGGGCCCAGCCGCTCCGCGGCATGTGGGATCTTCCCGGACCAGGGCACGAACCCGTGTCTCCCGCATCGGCAGGCGGACTCTCAACCACTGCGCCACCAGGAAAGCCCAGGAAGTCATTTTTGAATTCTGGAACGTAAGGAGTCAGCCACACAGAGATCAGTAGAGAGCATTCTGGCACAGGCTCAGGCTGATACAAAAGTCCTGATGTATGGACAAGTGTGGCACGTTGAGAAACCTAAAGAAAGCTGATAAGGTTGAGGGCAGCAGGTAAAATAAAAGTAGAGATACATGAAGGAAGAAAGGTAGCCAGGGAAAATATTTTGAAGGACTTTTGGAGCCAGGTTAAGGAGTTTGGATTTTTACTAAAGATGTGGGGATATGTGTATGTATGTGTCTGTGCTGTATGTGAGGAGAGGTGTGGTGCGTAGTGGTGGGTACTGAAGTGCTTTAAGCAGAAGAAAGACAAAGTAGTTTTAAAGATCACTCTGGCATGTAGAGGACAAAACGTGGGATGAAATTCTTGGGAGCCAGGGAGGCTGGTTAAGTGGTCAGGCTGTAGACTAAGCAAGAGACAAGGGTGATTGGGTCTAGAGCAGTGGTTTTCCATGGGAGAGAGGGACATTTTCCCCCAGGAGACATGTGCATTGTCTGGAGACATTTAAAAAAAAATTTTATTTTATATAGGAGTCTAGTTGATTAACAATGTTGGGTTAGTTTCAGGTGTACAGCAAAGTGATTCAGTTCTACATATACATGTATCTATTCCTTTTCGAGCTCTTTTCCCATTTAATGTATTACAGAATATTGAGCTGAGTTCCCTGTGCTATGTAGTAGGTCCTTGTTGGTTATCTACTTTATATATAGCAGTGTGTACATGTCAGTCCCAAACTCCCGATCTATCCCTTCTCCCCACCTTTCCCCACTGGTAACCATAAGTGTATTTTTCTTTTTTTTTAATGGAAAGAAGGATGTTGCTACTACCACCTACTGGGTAGAGGCCAAGGATACAGTCAACATCCTGCAAGGCACAGAACCACCACCACAAAAAGAACTATCCAGTGTTACCGAGGACTACTTCATGGGCTTATGACCTGTGCAATCTCAGAGGTCCCCACCCACACTCAGAAGGAAGCCACGCTAGATTTATTGCTCTGCTGTCGTTGTCTCGAAATTCTTAATAATTTTATCTTTGAACTTATGAATTGTGAGTGAAGTCTATTGAGACAATATAGGGTGCCTTTAAGTAGAGAAAATATGTGCAGTAATGTCCCACATTCCTTGCTGGCCCATTGCCACATAGGGTTTGCCGTATCTGATGAGCACAGAGTTCTGGTGGCTCCATAATCTGTGAAGTTTCAGTGAGACTCAGAGTAGAAAATAACCATGTTACATCTACAATTGAATAAGTAGGGCCTGAAAGCCTCAAGTGACCACATTTTCCATTTCAGTTGTTTCTAATGCAGAAGGAAGGCGATTGCTTTCTAAGCAACATACATGACCGAGGATCTTATAAGTCTAACCTTTCTTACTCCTGTTATTCCCCCATATTAGCCAACAACATGTTTGAAAATAATGATATTGAAGGATGGTGAAAGAAAAACGACAACCATCATTTATTTCCTTTTTCTTCCTCTTCTTTCTGATTCAGAATTAATTTAGAATGTGCACATATGAAGAAGTAAAATAAAAGTAGTTCACAGTTAGTTTTGTGCTGGTAAGAACAAAATACATATGCGTGCACAAGCTATGAAATACTAACTGCATAATTTTGGGGATTCTGCAGGTGATTTAAATGCTCTTATGCTTGCCTTTAAAACATGCATTATACAATATAAAGATGAATGGCAAAATTTATGCTAATAATTTAACATTTTAATTTTTCATACTAGAAAGACATGAGATAGAAAATTAACACCATGGCAAGAAAAGAGAGAGACTGCAGAAGAAAGGAAGAAGTTTTATACTTTAGTATTTTTAATGTCACATTTTCCACACATACTGGACAAAGGACTCCACAGGTTCATTTTATACTGGGCCCTGCAAATTATGTAGCTGACCCTGGCTTCCATTGTTAATAATTGGTCTAGAGGATGTCAGGGAAGATGGAGAAAAGTGAACAGATTTGAGATTTGTTCTGGAGGCAAAGTTAACTAGACTTTCCAATGGATTACTAAGAGCATTGCTCAAAGTTGAGGGACCAAGGATAGCTAGTTGGGGACTTGAGTGACTGGTAAAGTAGGGGGAAAATCAGGTAATGACATATATCATCTCATTTAATCCTTACAACCGTGATAGGAAATGTATATCATTTTTCACATTTTATAAAAGAAGGACGAAACTGATTGTTAAAAATCTCAAAGCTAATAAAAGGCAGAGCCAAAGTTAAAATCCAAACTCCTTAGAGTTCAAAGAGGGCCTGTCCTACTGGCTACTTGCCTCCCATAATAAAAGGAAAACTGCAGGCTGAACGAGGCTCACCTAGAAACCGTGGAGCAGGTTGTGAATGGAAGCCTATTGAACAAAGTAAAGGACTTTATGACTTGTCTGCTCTGATCTGTGGAATTTTCTGCTCTGCTAATGATGCCAAGAATGAAAATCCCTTTCACTATGTCTTGTCAATTCATCTGTCTCCCAATATTGCATAATACACCTTGGGAGATAGTTATAGAAATTGAGAAAGATGAGTGTATAAAACAAAGTATTGGCTGTACCTTTTCATTATATTATATTCTGTATTTTATATCATTCACATTTGTCTTTATAAATTCCTTGTCAAATATTTGAACAGTCATTTACTTCATCTGTAGTTTGCAAGAATACTGAATATAGTATCAAAACCCTAAAAAAATGACCAAGACATTCCAGTCTATAACAACTCAAGGTATATAAATATCTTGGAACTTCTGAAACCTCATTCTAAAATGTCATATTCTACTAGACATACAGTGATGTTGAAATTTACAGCTTTAAAGATGCCCTTGTCTATTTTTTTTTTTTTTTTTCTGCGGTACGCGGGCCTCTCGCTGTTGTGGCCTCTCCCGTTGCGGAGCACAGGCTCCGGACGTGCAGGCTCAGCGGCCACGGCTCACGGGCCCAGCCGCTCCGCGGCATGTGGGATCCTCCCAGACCGGGGCACGAACCCGTGTCCCCTGCATCAGCAGGCGGACTCCCAACCACTGCGCCACCAGGGAAGCCCTGTCTATTTTTATTATATATATATTTGAAAGTAATTGATATTCTAATTAAAGTATCTCTTTAAATTATACATGACTCCTTTCTACTAGCAATAATAAAATAGCATAGGACATATAAATGTGTTTATGCCATGGATTTCAATTATTAAATTGTACAATTATGAATGTTTCATTATTTAACTTATGCCAATTTTTTACCTGTCTCCACTTGCTTATTTAGATAACCAGAGCCTGAATTTTTCTCTGAATCTTTGAATCAAGTTCTAGTAAGCTGAACTGCCTTACTCCTTTCCTTCTTCTCAAATTTTATTTCTCATCAAGCACCCTGCTGAGAATTTGGGCTCAACTTATTAGTTTCTCAACAGAGCTTTCACTGTCTCAGGAGGCAAAGTAAGATTTATTCCAAGTCAGAGCCAAAATAAAGATATTTGTTTTAGTTCTGTAATAAGCTCAAGTCAGAAAAAAATCTAGCAACTTGCATTATGGCATTCACTATGCTGTGTAGTAATTTATGCATTTATGTGTCTGCTCCCCAAATTGGCTGCGGTATTTGTGAGGAGGATCTGTGTCTTATCTCTCTCACTACGTCTCCTCTCCTTTATAACGAATGCCCTGCCCGTTGGAGAGTCTCAATAAATGTCTGATACATCAATGAACACTGAAGAAAAACATCATATCACTGGCACGAATAACTCCCCAAACTTTGCTAATTACTTTTTCTGACTCAAAGTCATTGAGAATTAGTATGAATTAAAGGCAAACTACAAAATTCCCATTTATATCATAGAGCCACCCTATCGACACTCTCATGGAAGAATAAGAGTTAACACACTGATTGCAGGCTAATTGTGTCTCAATGTTTTTGTTCTTGTGGCTCTTGTTTTATAAAGCGGTGATGTTGGAGGCTGTTTGATCTGGCATATCTGAATAGGAAAGAAACCACCGGCCTCCTCACTAGTAGTACAAGGGAGAGGTTAGTAATAGATGTTCTGGAGCCAAAGTGTCCAAGATCAAAAGCCTGTTTGTTCCTCTCTTTATAAGCTGTATGGCAGTGCACAAGCTGACAGTACTAAGCCTCATTTCCTCACCTGTGAAATATAGGTACTAATAGAATATGTATCAGAGAGGTGTTGTGGTTTCCAATAAGTGCTTAGTACAGTTCCAGACATATACTAAGAACTTAGTAAATGTTAGTTCTTCTTAGTTTAGTTATGATGGGCTAGCTTTTTTATCTTTTGGTGTTCAAAGTAAACCTGCTTCCTTTATTAGATCTTCCTTGGGACTCTTCCACTTACTTTGATCTCTCCTATTCCTGATGTATACAGCATATTTTGATTGGAAAAAATGGGGGCACTTTAGAGTTTCCACAACATCTCACGTTTCTTTGTAATTGTTTCATCAGTATTCTTTCCCTATTATAAGGAATGATGAATTTTTTTTCTCATGGGCCTCATGGCAGCAAATTCTCCAAAGAAGGGGAAGAGCCAGGTGGGGTGAGCTGATTATTTGACATGATCTAAATGTGGAAAGCTAGAAGGTAAATACCAGCTTTCTTCTAGAGAGCATCAAAGACCATAACTAGGGAAGTCATATATTTATCATCTTCCATAAGGCAATATATGAAAGACAAATAAAAGCAGATGGGTGTGAAAGAGAAGAAAAGAAAGGAAGGAAGGAAGGAAGGAAGGAAGGAAGGAAGGAAGGAAGAAAGAAAGAAAGAAAGAAAGAAAGAAAAGAAAAGGAAAGAAAAAAAGAAAAGAAAGAAGGAAGGAAGGAAGGAAGAAAAAGACAAGAAGGAAGGAAAGAAAGAAAGAAAACAAAAGGAGGGTGGATTTAACTGCCATTAGTTTTCTCTCTGATCCTACGGGGATGCTACCTCTGCCCTTTGAGGGTTCACAATCATTTAATCAACAAGTTCGACAGCAAACCTTACTAAGCTACTAAGTTAGTGGGTGCTAAAGGTCTCATTCCCACTCCCACCCTGTGCCCCCAGCTATATATCCAAGGAAGTATCCTGATAGATGTCCTATGGCAAGAGAAAGGGTATTTAAAACAAGCATTTCATCTGAGATAAAAATGAACTTTGCATTAGTTCCATGAGTTAATAAAGATGTTTCATCATACCTAAGAACTATCTTTACCTGACCCTTGAAGTCCATTTTTAGCAAAAATGAAAATCCATCCTCTGTTGCGAGAATTATCAAAGTCTCTTTTTTTTTTTGAGATTCTGTAACACACACCCCTAGGGAGACATCTGCACCTTTTAAAGTCTCATAAACTTTTTGTATATTTACTCCAGTCAAGAGTTTCCCTTCTACATTTCTACTTTCTGTAGCTTCTATTGCCCAAATAATAGAATTTTCCCCCCAGATGAAATATTCTTTAACTAGATGGAGTAAAAACCTTAAACTACATATTCCCCCAACATTTGCATCCCTATAGAGATGACTGTTGTGTGTTGTGTACTGAAATAATAAATAAAATTCATTGTATGGTTTTCTTCTGGTTCAAGTACATACTCAGTGGTTTTCATGCATTATATTGTTTACTTCTCACCCACTACAAAAAAAAAAAACTATGAAAGAGGTAATATTAATATAATCATTTTGCTAAAAAGTAAATCAAGACTTTGAGAAGTTTGCTCAAGATCAGAAATTTAATAAGACAGAATGAGATATTGAACCAAAGTTACCAATTATGTTATATTTCTATTTTGAAGCACAAAAATCATGTGTCCAGGGTGACAATGTTCTTGGTTGAGAACCACATGCAAGGTTAGAGGAAGAACCAGAAAGCTATACGTTTAAGTTAATACTTGTTTAGATTCTTACAAACATCAGGAATGAATTGCATTCTGACTGTCCTTGTATAACTATGACTTTCTACCTGTCTTTTTTCCTATGGTTAAAAACCTCCAAACAGCTGTGCACTTTCTTCAGGTGAGTTGGGAGAAGTTGTATAAGAACACATTGCCTTTCTTCTGCAGTTAGAAAAAACCCAGGGCTCACTCTCTAAAAGCAATAGGTGAAGGGGCAAGGGGGTCAGGGCAGTCAACTTATTATGTCTACGGAAGAAAGTTCTGGAAGTGGGAGAAGAGACTGGCCTGGGTGGTGATCCGGGGACCACCTGGGCCCTGCAAGTGTCCCCGAAACTGAGAAGCTAGCAGAAGTTTCCAGGGTTTCTATCTTTCCATCTTCCCTTACCTTCTCCCTCCCCAATTCCCAGTACCCCTCTTCCCCATATATTAGTCAGTGTTATGGAGTGATTTGTGTCCTCTAAAAATTGATTTATTGAAGTCTTAACCCCCTCCCCCGGTACCTCAGAATGTGACTGTATTTAGAGATAAGTTCTGTAAAGAGGTAATTAAGTTAAAATGAGATCATTAGGATGGGCCCTAATCCAACATGGCTTGTGTCATTACAAGAAAAAGGAGTTTGGACACATACAGGTATAGTGGGAAGACCATATGAAGACACAGAGAAAAATCTACAAATCAAGGAGAGAGGCCTTGAAAGAACCCAACCGTGCAGACACCTTGATCTTGGACTTTTATCCTCTCGAACTGTGAGAAAATAAACTTCTCTTTTTGAGCCTTCACAGTTTGTGGCACTTTTCTATGGCAGCCCTAGCAAACTAACACAATTGGTCACCCTCACTAGGGCTTGGAACATCTCCAGGGAAAGGACAGTGGCTTTTATCTATCATTCACCAGACTACTAATGCAGGCTCTGGAAGGTGATCAGGACATATTTGTTGAATGAATGAATGAATGGGTGAATGAATATCATGGGTATTACTGCACCATCCCCCACTGTTACCAACTAATGAACCCCACAGAAATCTCTAGTTATCAGCCCTGGAACGTGGTGAGTTTCCATTTATTGGCCTGTTCTTTCCCACTCTTCCTTCTTTATTTCTTTTTTCTTTTTTTTTTCCTTTAGATACAAAAATAGGTTTCTACAGTGGCAAAGATGTGGTAAGAGTTGCATATCGGAGACTGAGTTCATACTTGACTGCTTCTCTGCATATGATTAGAGGATCTTATGTGAAAAGCAACTTGGAAAAGTCCCAAGGAAACTGCAGAAATGTGATGAGCAATTCTGCTTCGGAGAGAAGAGAAAATGAGACTTTAGAGTAGGAGGTAGAATGGGAGACCAATTTATAGTAAAAACTGATGTCTACATATTGTCATGGTTAACTAAATCCAACTGTATGATAATAAGTTCCCTTATGGAGCGTTCATTATGGTCCAGGTACTCTTCATGCTGTTTTATAGTTAATTCATTCAATTCTCACACCCTTAGAGAATTAAAATCATTATTCCTATTTTATACTCACAAGGATGGTACCTCAAATGACCAAGTCCAGACAGCTAGCAGGGAAAGAAGCCGGCATGAAACCCAAGCATTTGGTCTCCAGAGCCTGTACTCTGGACTGGTTCATCTCTACGGCACAGATGTTTGTTACAGATAGTCCTGCATATTAGTTAAGGAAAATATGTTTGGATTTTAAATTAAGTATGCATTTTATATACAGCATCTCATACCCAATAAAAGCCTACATTCATTCCTTACTGTATATACTTATTTTAGAAATAAAACACAGTGTTCCTCTTAAGCCATCGACTGACAATCCTTCTCAAATAAGAGAAAACCAGCACCTAAATTTAGTAAATATAACACCAGCTTTCATTCACTGACTCTTCTCTATGGTGCAGACAGTGAACTAAATTTTCCCACAAACTATCTCCTTTAACCCTCCTAGCCCTGTGAGGTAGGCATTAATATTTCCACAGTTTCGCAAGTGAGGAAACAGAGACGCTCAGACAGGTTAAGTTAAACAAATTCACACAGCTGAAAAGTGGCAGAGCCAGCGCTGGCTGATGCTAAAACTGATGATTATCAACACTGATCAAGATTCATGTAACAATTCTTTTCAGCTTACACCTATTTTAAAGATTGTCTTGAGTCCTAGATCAAGTGCCCCTGAAGTTCCTGTAAGATCCAGGTGCAGGTGTTTGTTTTTTTTTTCTAGGGGGTTCATCTTCCAGATCTACTTTGGATCCTAAGAACCACCATATCAACTTAATGTAACAAGAAGCTAGATGTTCTGTCATTTGTCTGCCCATATGAGCGTACCAGTCTTTGCCTTATTCCCTGTCTCTGGAAGTTGGCCTCACGACTCCTGGGTGATCAACTGACCATTCCCAGCATTCCATCATGGACTAAACTGAAGGCGAAGTTGGTACAATGGGGAAAATAAGATTTTGCCCTTGGGGGATTAAACTACAAATCAGCGCCTTATGGATGATGTCAGAATCACCTTAAGATATAATGGCTCTTTTTTTACAAAAACCTCTTAAATTATAATGGTTCCCAAGATTAGCAATATTTAACTGTGACCACATCAAAAGCTCTTTTTTTTTCTTTTTAAATCAAGTGCCTATCAGAAAAATGGATTGGTTAATAATAGGACATGGGAATAGGAAGGAGACAGCGTCAAATCCTGGCACTGTTCAAGCAGGGCCAGGGGAAGGGAACCTAGTCAAAACTCAGCCTGTATGGTCTGAGTAGCCAGTAGTTCTTTAGGTATTTAAATGCATCAGGCTATAACATCTTGAGGCTCTTGAATATTTAAATCGTAATGAATTCATCGTGTTTTAATGCTAAGCAACTTTTGACCAAAATTTGGCTTTAATGGACTGGGCCATAAGGAGAGAATATTGACCAAGAGATCAGTTTCCTCTGGTAGCAATCTATGTAACTGCTAATTAATACCTGGCCATTTTTGTTTTGAATATCGTGTTATTCAATGTGTTAATTTGACTCAGTGTTTAGATCTAATCAACTCCAGGATATTCCCAACAAGACTGAGTTTCTGAGCCTGGGGAGACGAGGGTCAGCTGTGAAACCTGAAAGAACTGTATTCAAGGGCTGGTGACACCCTGACCTCAGTTTCCTTTGTATGCCTTCAGCAGCATCACGCTGTGCTCTTGGACTTCTTCAGAAGGGAAAAGAGCAATCTGTCAGGAGAGCCTTCCTTCATTTCATGACACAGTATAGGCATACAAATGATTTTGGTTTTAGCAAGCTGTAGCCTGGCGCATAATGAGACATACAGCCATAAATAAATACTCTCAAAGTTTGCGCAGGATCATATTAAGACAGATGCCAAAGCTCATAATTGCAATACGCTGCATATTACTGAAACTTTTCATAAAATCTAATGAGATTCTAACTTATAAGGAAAGAGGCATAAGGAAACTTGTAGCAACATAATTGGATGCCATTTTCTGCCCTGAGGGCAAAAGAAGCTAAAAAGAATAACTGGTATTTGTGTTCTTAAAAAGAAGGGATTCGGAAAGATGTTTAAAATCCAATAAGTCCAGTTTTGATTGCATTATCTTTTGGAAACTAGAATGAAGGGATTTGAACAAAGGGTTCCAGAAAGGGTAATTAAACAGTTCCCACCATGCAAATTGTATTCAATGAGATCTTTCAAAAGGTGAGGATTTTCTGTGATGGAAATGAGAAGCAGGAAGGAGCTAAAGAGACTCTCTCACCCAGATTTCCAACTGTATGCCTCAGCTCTCCCAAGAATCTCCTTGCTTTGAAGATGGCATCAAGACCTAGAAAAACAATTCACTTTGATTTCAGCCAGAAGTAAACAAAGATCTCGAAGAAAGCGAAGAAACTGAATGGTTCCTGCATTTCATCTTCTGTACCTTGTTCCCTAATACAGAACACAAAATGCTGCATGGAAATGAATGACATGTCAGGTCAAGGAGGAAACAGTGACAACCTCCTCTAACCTACAGAGGTGCTCAAAGTGAATATTAACAAGCCAGTAGAGAATAAAGCCGGCAGATGTGGGTGTGATTATGTTTGAGCCATGAATGGGCCTATATACACTTAGGGGAGGCTCATCTTTCTAACCACAGAGGTCAAGGGAAAGTCCTAGACTTGTAATGGTGCAGACTTTCTCCTTTCTTTCGGTCCTAGGCTACTAAATGCTGGGTGATCAATACACCGAAGAAGCCCCTCTTCCATTTCTTGCATACCTGACTAAAGAACAGGCTTTCAATTTTGCTTTTCGCTGTGTGACCTTGGGCAAGTTACTTAATGTCTCTAAATCTCAGCTCCCTTGACTATTAAATGGGGATAAAAGTATTTACTTCCTAGGGTCATTGTGAGAATTAAATAAGATTGAGTTTCTAAGGTTTTCAACACATTATCATTAATATTTCATAAAGCTCACATCTACTAATCACAATCTATTTAATCTTTCAACAGGCAACCTAAATACTGTAAATCACACAGTGCTTTTCTTATATTACACTTTCCACATACAATTACTTCACATTGAGTATACAGAACATAGGGGATTTTTCACATGTACATTAACGTATTAGAAAAGAATATTAAAAAGTAAGTACCAGCTCAAGATCTCAGTAAATTGTTTTCTTTTTCTTTTCTCATTAGCTACCCTATGCCCCAAAGGGGAATGTAAATCAAGGATGAAATTAATGATTATTCTTCCTTTGTCATGATTTATAAGGGTGATTAGAATTTGAATAAGCAAACTTAAACTTATGAATGAAAGAGGTTTTATTTATTAGAACTGGGCAGATGTCAAGATTGGCTTTACTCTGGTTAAGTTCTCCTGATGGTTCAGAAAAGACTTTCAGAAAAATGAAGCAGAAATAAGTGTATCAGAAAGTTAATCTTCCTTCCTGTGTCCTCCCCATCTTGCCTAAGACAACACCCGGCAAAATGGAATTGCTATTTGGAATAGAACATGTTCCTTCTTTCTCACTTGAATATTAATATGAAGTGATTAATGAACTTGTTGCTCAGCATGTTAAATTAAATAACAGTGAAGAGATTAAGAATGCCTTTCCCATTACTGAGTGCTGTATTTTAAGTCCTAATGTGTAAAGCAGACCATTAGTTTTCAGTCAGTCTTTGTAACAGATTTTTTTAATGAATTTATCTCACCTTTTCCGAAAGCAAGTCACACAGCAAATATTTATTTCTTCATTCTACTTAAAGAATTGAAAGCTTGTTCCACCAGTAAATAATGCAGATCTCTGACCCTGAGATTTTCACATAACTGCCATTTTCAGACCAATTAGTATGGATAACTAAGGTATTCAGGGCTTAATGCTTCACCCTACTTCTGAGACTCCTGCAGTGAAACTGCACTCTCCCAGGGTGTATAAGGTCCTCCATATGAAAATATAATTTATAATCACAGCACAACTTTAATAGCATCTGTCACTGTTTCCACAGTATCAGATATTCAGTAACTTTTGCTTACAATTAGAATAGATAGAAAAAGTTTCCCTCCCTACTCCACAAGTCTAGAGTGAATTATTGTCCTTTGCATATTTTTTCCAGATTTTATTATTTCTTAGAATGACTTCTCACACTAAAAAAAAAACCTTTCTCTTTTTTTATAGGTAAAGAATCCTCTCACATTACTTCTGAGGATGACCAGTAGCCTCCCAAGAGAAAACTGTGAGAAAGGTTCTGTGAAGATTAGGGCAAGAAGTTACCCATAGGACAGAGAATTTAGAGACCTGCTTGTCTTTTTCAGTTGACGTGTATAAGGAATTTTATAAAAAATAAGATGCATTAGGTGTGTTAGATGCTTCTCAATATATAGGAACAAAAAGATGCATAAATTAGACTAATAAATAAGCTATCAGAATGTGTATGTGTGTGTGTGAGAGAGACAGAGAGAAAGAGAATATGAGATGTTGGTAACCTCATTTCGAGACATTGAAAAATGCTTCTCCAAGGTAATGGATTTTAAAGTAAGGACTAGGTATTTGCCACTTAACTAGGGCTTTTCAATGAATTTTAGTCATTCATTTACTTAACAAGTTACATGACCTACACATCTTCACAAAAAGAAATATTGCTGTAACTTCTACTTTGTCTACATTAATATGAGATATAAGGGGAACTAATTGTAGATGTCCTCTCATACCACTTGTCTAAGTAGTGCCTAAA
This sequence comes from Platanista minor, assembly GCA_004363435.1. Lineage (NCBI taxonomy): Eukaryota > Metazoa > Chordata > Mammalia > Artiodactyla > Platanistidae > Platanista > Platanista minor. Next base: position 46,478 of record RJWK010004598.1, on the reverse strand, counting down.
GCCAAATCCCCAAGTCCCAGTGGTTAATAAAGAGGACTTTAATAATCACCTGGTAGATGGGCCCCTGTGAACTTGGACATCCTAATGTATCTCTGAACTTAACTTGAGTGAATCTCTTTGAAATTGTTCTGAGAGTTCTTTCTAGTGTTAACATCTTTATCCCAGTCTTCAGAATTTTACATTTGAAGGGCTAAAAATAGAATGTGATATGTCCACTTGGGTCCTAGGCTTGATTTCAGTCATTTTACTCTAGGAGTCCTGTTGGATAAACAAAGATGTCCAGTGATTTTATGAGTTATCTGGATACTAGCAGTAGTTCATCCTTCAGTTCTCTACCCTAACTACCCAAGCGAGTAATTTCTTAGAAAAGACCTGCAGAGGAGAGGCAAGTCTGTTGTACTGAATGTCCCCAGCGACCACCTCTTCTTCTACTTTTAGCAATAAGCTGGATCAGCAGCTACAAGGCTCACAGCTGATACTGCACAGATGTGCATGCCCTCGACAAACTGGAGGTCCAAACCCTGGATATTGCTCCTCCCAGCAAGGTGTTTCCCAGGCTAGGTGGCTCCTGTTCTTACACTGTTGGTTAACTGCATGCTCCCTGAATCCTCCCAAGTTCCCTATCAATAAGTAAAGCAGCATAAGAATGGGCTTCCTCTCCAGGAGAGCGATCCATGGACTGTCTAGCCATGATAAATTCAAGCACATGTCTCAGTGGGCTGTTAAGAGCTTGTGGGACTGTGTGCACTCTCTTGATTGTCTTCCCTGTTTTGTTTACTAACTCACGTTTTACGCCTGGACTGTGAGTTGCTAATGATGTCCCTACCTTAGTTTTTGTTTTTTTTGTTTTTTTTTTTTTTAAATTAATTAATTTATTTATTTTGGGCTGTGTTGGGTCTTCATTGCTGCACGTAGGCTTCCTCTAGTTGTGGCGAGCGGGGGCTACTCTTCATTGCGGTGTGCGGGCTTCTCATTGTGGTGGCTTCTCTTGTTGCGGAGCACGGGCTGTAGGCGCACGGGCTTCAGTAGTTGTGGTACGAGGGCTTAGTAGTTGTGGCACACGGGCTTAGTTGCTCTGTTGCATGTGGCATCTTCCTGGACCAGGGCTTAAACCTGTGTCCCCTGCATTCACAAGTGGATTCTTAACCACTGTGCCACCAGGGAAGTCCCCCTACCCTTAGTCTTGATGATTGTAGGGCTGGTTGGGAGAGGATATGGTTCTTGGCTAACATCCTATGGGCCATGCTAGAACAGTGCCTGGATAAGCACTCAACAATTGTTTATCCATTATTGTGCTCACTGCAAATGTCACATTGATAAAGTAAATCTATACTATGAAAGAATGAGACATGTCGATTTTATTGGCTTCCACAGGAAAACAAAAAGGAGAGTTTGTATCTCACAGAATACCTCAAGCAACTAAATGGAAACCTCTATTGGACCTTCTGTTCTTCCTTTATATTTCTCTTTTTGCATTAGCTCCTCCTTTCTTTTTAGTCTATTTTTCTAAAACAGTATTTTCAATATCCTCTATTGTCTTACCATTTTAGCTCTGTCCCCAAATTGTTTGTCCCCTGAACACAAGAAGAGCCCTTCAATTAAATGAACTGACATTGCCTAGATGGCAGATGAGCAACCAGCTACACGAGGCAAACATGACGGAGGAATTCAGCCCCTGCCCCAAGCAGTTTATCAGATTTTATACATTTATCAGATTATTCATCCACATTTTCCCCTTATTCATGCACACCTTCCTGTGTGCAAAGGACAGGCACAGGGATAATGTTGGTATAGGAGGGAGGATTGTACTGCTAGGAAAAATAAATATTTTCTCCTTTTAATTGTAAACCGATAAATGGAAATGCCAAAATGGTGTCCTCAACCATGGCCACTGACTTCCAGTATCTAAAGTCATTGAACTTCAACTCAATTTTGTCCTGTCTCAAATCATACAGCAGTGTAGGCCACCCTGTCTGTATTTATCAGGGTTAATTCAGGGAAGCAGAACCTCCTATGAAATTATGAATTTATTTTAGTAATTAGATCTTATACAATTGTGGGAGGAGCTGGGGAGGTAAAAGTCCAAATAAGGGTGCATAATCATTAACCAGCCTTAATATTGTGTTGCACAAGTCAGTTGGGGCTTGCAGGGAAAATGCATGTACTCTTGGGATTGTGAAAGGTGCTGATAGAGAAATTTATGAGGAGTTTAGGTGCTTTGTGAGTTTTGCAGCCATGAGTCTGGCGTTGGAACTGAGATCAATGACTGTTGTTTAGCAGGGATGGTAACGGGGAAAAATAGCAGGGAGTGGGTGAGGGAAAAGGGAAGATAAACCGGAAACAATCAGCACCTCCCTTTCTGTCACAACCACTGACTAAAGGGGATCTTTAGAACTTGATGGCTGTTAAACTTCGCCTCTCCAACTTCATGTAACTTTACGTTCAATCAACTCTAACACTTGAAATAAAGAAAACCATACAGGAAAGGAAACTCCAGAAATGTAGTTCCCAGCATAACCAAGACTACAATAGAACAATCCAGCACACTCATGAGGAGTCAGATTCTGGCTAACCTACCCCTTGCCGTTGTTCCAGAAAGCTGGGTAAGTGGAGTTGGTAACCCTCAAGGTAAGGAATACCTGTTTCAAGGGGACACATGGCACATTGAAAACATTTAGTTAGCCCAGAAAATTGAGACTTTGAGATGCTCTTTAGATGCCTGTGTGAGTGCATGTGTACACACACACACAGGCACACACACACACATACACACACAATCATTGATAAATCTACCCACCACAAATCCAACCACAGACTGTTTGGCACATGTAACGTGTTTAATTTGTATTTATTGAATGACTGAGGGAACACAACAAATCTATAAAATAAAAGTGTTTTATTTTTTTGGTCCTAGAATAAGCACTCTCAACATATACTACCAAATGACTTAGCTTAAAGCAGCCAGTACAGCGAGAAATTTGTTTATTACAAAGAGTAAATATACTTCATGCATCATCACCTGATGTTTGCCAAACATCATTGCTTCTTCTACCTTGTTCCTATTCAAATCATCTTCAGCCTACATTTCTCCCTTTCTGCTTTCCCAGCTGAACGGCTGCTTTCAAGCTTTCACATTTCTTTCTTTTTTTTTTTTTTGTGGTATGCGGGCCTCTCACTGTTGTGGCCTCTCCCACTGTGGAGCACAGGCTCCGGACGCGCAGGCTCAGCGGCCATGGCTCACGGGCCCAGCCGCTCTGCAGCACGTGAGATCTTCCCAGACCGGGACACGAACCCGCGTCCCCTGCATCGGCAGGCGGACTCTCAACCACTGCGCCACCAGGGAAGCCCTCACATTTATTTCTGATATATTTTTCTCACCTGTCTTTACCTCTCTTTCCCTTTTGCTTTTTTTTGGTTTTCCTTTGTTTTCACTTTTTCTGTCTGCAACTCCTGTGGCTTATTTTTCCTTTTATCATTGCCCCCAAATCAGAGAACCATTTTAATTGGAATGTTTTGATTTCACAGAGGAGAAAAATCACAGTCCATCTGCCAAAAAGTTGTCAGCTCTGGTTCCCGAGTGTGAGATTTAGGTTTTTCGACTCTGCTAACATACACATTGCCAATATTGTATCACACTGTTCTGACACTGGGGAGAAAATAGCAAAATGCAATTCCATCATCTTATGGTGGAGAAGGAAATACTTTTTATCTTACATGAGCAGTGAGTTCTTAGTCCTTTTTTATTTTTTTTTCCACTCGGACAGTTGTATGTGATAGCTTTCAGATGGAGTTGTAGCTGCAGAGTTTTAAAACTCTATTTTGTTTTGTCTTTGTTCTCTTGGATTTTTCAATCTCTGCCTGGTGCTGCTGTCTACAATGATGCTATATGGAGAAGAGAAATTTTGAAATGAGTGATGAAATTCAGATTTGACTCTCTATGCACTTGGAGGTATTTTTTATAGACTCAAAGGTCATTGGACCTAGAAAAAAATATTAACCAAACCCTTGGTTTTCTACTACATGCATGTAAAAATATTTGCATTGATTGATTTTTTAAAAATTAGCAGCTAGTTGTTTTGCTCTTGAGGGGAATATACAATCTCTGTCCTTTCAGGATATCTTACCTCTTAATAAAGGACACTCATCTCTACATTTTTTTTCCGCTAAGCCTTATCTCTAAGTATCAAAGAGTAAATTTTGCAGTCACTTCAAAACAAATTACAGCAATCTAGTTCAAACATCATATTGAATAGATATAAAAAGAATGACCACAGACAGGTGGTCATTAAGAAACTTGCCCAGAGTTACTTAGCTATTTTGTGGAAGAGCCTACATTAGGAAAAAGAAGAGCCGTACATATCAGACCCTGCTTAGTGAGGAGTGTCAAACTTGCCGAAGTATGGGGTGAACAATGCCACTGGCTCTAGAAGCTGGACAAGTCAACCTGCCAGCTTTTTCACTCAACATTATCTGGCATGTTTCCATGGTTACTGCACTAAAATTGTTGCTAGCTTTAGTTCGAGAGTCAATTTGTTTAAACTTATTCACTGGGTATCTTTGACATGTAAGTGAAAAATAAATTAACACTCATTAAAATGACCTTGTATTTATTTACAGGCAAATCGAATTGGACTTTTCATAGTTGTTTGTTTTATTTAGAAAACATATTGGTACTTTTCAGTTAGTTGAGAACCATATTCTTTTTTTTTTTGGCGGTACACGGGCCTCTCACTGTTGTGGCCTCTCCCGTTGCGGAGCACAGGCTCCGGACGCGCAGGCTCCCCGGCCACGGCTCACGGGCCCAGCCGCTCCGCGGCACGTGGGATCCTCCCGGACCGGGGCACGAACCCGCATCCCCTGCATCGGCAGGCGGACTCCCAACCACTGAGCCACCAGGGAAGCCCCCGTATTCTTAACTTTAGTAAGAAAAGACCTTCTGTTTGACATAGTCTTCATGGTATGGACTACTGACTATGGACTATTGAGTATTATGAAATACCCAAGGTTGGGTATCCCCCCATCATGCAAGAGAGTGGTGGAATTGTGTCTTTGAGTTTTGTAGCATCTGCTCTTGCAGACTCTGTGTGACATGTGGATGCGGGGAGTCTGGCCATGGAAAGTGTGTGGACGAGGGAGGGATGGAGCCTGCCTCTGGCTCCAGCAGGGCTGTGATTCCCTGCAATGCCACATCTAAGGAAGTAATATAGTTCAAGTCAGGGACACTCTTTGGACTTCAATATTTTGCTTCTGTAATAAAATATTTACACTCAAATCTTGCACTGGTAAGATGGATGTGGTCTATTTTACAGTTTGAAAACATGGGTTTTTGATTCAGAGAGACCTGGGTTTAACCCCTAGCTCCTCATGTAGAAAATTTTAAATACAATGAATTAATAAGAAAAAACTAAGAAAAAAAAAGCTCTGCTTATATAAGCATAAGACATCTCAGGAAGAATTTATAAGTCAAATATTTGTTGCCTCTGGGGAGGAGAAGCTAGTGGCTCAGAGACAGGACCTAGAGGGATACTTTATATCAGATACCTTTTAATGCACTTTGAATTTTGAATCATGAGAATGCATTACCATAAATGAAGTAAAAACAATAGGGGGAAAAAAAGGTCAGCTGAAGTAAAAATAAAATAATAATACTCAGTAATTTTGTTACAAAATAATAAAGCCTATCTTCCCTATTTCATTGTATAGCCGAAGTTAAAATTTGAAATCTTCATTTGTAGTGCTGAATTTCAGCTTTTTTAATTAAAAAATAAAGTCCAAGATGTTAACAAAAAAATATGTGCCACTAAGGTCAAATACATGTGCTTATACAAAATATGTCTATACAAACTCTACAAGAAATTATATGAAATAAAATTTTGAACAGAAAACTATAAATTATGAAAACAAAATCCTAGCTCTAGCATGAATCACCCTGTGGTCTTGGAAAAAGTATTTATTCTGTAATCTTCAATATATCTATCTAAAAATGAGTCTATGGTATTTATTTTATTGAGTTTTTATGAAGATAAAAGTGACATAACATGTATAGCTTCTTCACTCTAGGTGGTTTGGCACATGGCAAGTACTCAGTAAGTTAGTGTAACTGGTAGTGTTGTTCTAGTTAATATTATGATTCTATGTCAGAGCAGGAAAAGTGGCCAAGAGTCATGGTGATGGTCATGGAGTCATACAACCACATTTAACCTTAAACCAAAACCTAGAGAAGTTGTGCCTTGATCAACTCATGCAGTTAATTCCTGTGAGGGTTGAGAAGAAAGCCAGGATTCTCAATGACCAACTCAAAAATTCTTTCTAATGAAGCAATCTGTTACTTACTGTGGTCTACACAGACCCTTACTTGTCAAAGTTTGGTCCAAGGACCACCAGCAAAAGCATCACATAGGGCCTTCTTAGAAATGCAGAAGCCCCAGCCTAGACCTACTGAATGAGAAGCTGCATTTTAACAGCTTAAATCCCCAGATGATTCATGTGCATCAACATCTAAACTGTTTTAGAAGCCCTGGTATAGACTACCCTTGAAATTTTGGTAATTGATGACAAAACAATAAATAAACGTCAAAAATTCAGTTCAAAATCAATAAGGTTATGTCAAAACAACTGACAGAGAAGGGAAAAATACCCCAAATCACTTGTGAGGCAAACAGGCTAGTTAGGTGGATGGATGGATGAAAAGAGAGACAATATTCATAGAGAGTCACAGGGAGACATGCACGCACGCACACATAACACACACACACACATATGTGTGTTCTGTGAAAAAAAGTATTGCACTAGCTTTAGAAGACAGATCCATTTCAAATCAAATATAATATATTATTGCTATTTTTAAATCAAATAATTATTTTGATTATTTCTTCTCTTGCATAATCTGTTGAAACAAACTGGTTATTAGAATATAAATTTGAACCCACTTTCAACTAAGTAAAATATGAAATCTATAAAATATACGGTGTGGTCATGTGTTTATTTACTAACTTATTAATTCACTAAGTAATTCATTTCTCAATCAGTTATTATGACATCGTGTAAACACAAGTTGAATCTTCGGACACCACTCTTGTTGAAATTTTGAACAAAGGATAGCCTTCTTAGATAGACTCTACGTGGGCACAAGAAAAGCCCAAGGAAGATTTCCAGGGCCTGGGATGGTTGTGTAGAGGCAAAGGAACTAAACTCCAGAGCCAACATCCAAAAAAGGGGGACAAGAAGTGGAAGAAAAACAACCCAGCAGACAAGCTGCCTAAGCATTCATCCAAAGAGGCTGGGCCAATAGATACAGGAAATCTTACATGCAAAACATTTCTAGAGGATGCAGGTCCCTGCTGATTAGTCAGGTCAAGTGTGCAAGAGGCCAGCCGGCAGATGAAGAGACAGACTCAAAACTTTCCTATTGGGGTGGAAAGATAGCTGCCTTCACAAAAAAACATAAACAAACAAACAAAAAACAACCAGGGACATTTTTCTTTTCTAGACTAAGTAGGGAAAAGGATGCAATATTTTTTATACTGTGTAAATGGATCTTGTATCAATCTACAAGCCCTACTGGATGAACTAGAAACTAAATTCTACTGAACATCAGGCAATATAGAAAGAAAAATTGTAGGCTTTAGATTCAGATGGACATAGGTTAGAATTCTGGTCCTGTCAATTTCTAGCTCTGGGAGATTCTAGATGGTAACATCCCCTCTCTAACCCTCAGTATCTTTACTTACAAAAAGGAATAATGGGCTTCCCTGGTGGCGCAGTGGTTGAGAGTCCGCCTGCCGATGCAGGGGACACGGGTTCGTGCCCCGGTTCGGGAAGATCCCACATGCTGCTCCGCAGCTAGGCCCGTGAGCCATGGCCGCTGAGCCCGTGCGTCCGGAGCCTGTGCTCCACAACGGGAGAGGCCACAACAGTGCATAAGGCACTCAAAAATAGTAGTCACTACTACTGTGATTACTATCTTTGTCCATTGAGTTGTACAGTTTGAGGTACAGAAAAGTGTACGAATTACAAGTGTAGAGATGGATTAGTTATTATGCAGCAAATACATTCATATGACCACCACTTAGATAAAGATAGAATCGACTCTCCTGCATCCTCCATGCCAACACAGATGTCATCACAATTCTTATTTTTAATACCAGAGATTAATTTTGCATGTATTTGAAATTTCTACAAATGTAGAAATTTAAGCAACTATGTCTTTTTTTTTTAATTTAGCTTCTTTCACAAAAGATTACCCTTGTGAGGATTATGCTGTTGTATATAGCAGTGGTTCATTCACTTTCATTACTATATAGTATTTTATTTTAATGAATATTTATGCTGTTGATGAACATTTGAAATATTTCCAGTTTTTAGCTACTTACAAACAACGTTGCCCTGAAAATTTTCCTACTTGTCTTTGGTGACATATTTATACTAGTCTACGCAAACTTAGGAATGAAATTGCTGGTCAAGGGTTATGTGTATTTAATTTTAGGAAATGTTGCAAGACAATTTTTATAGGGATTTCTTCTCATGTACCCTCCTACCAACATATTATGAGAGTTCCTGTTTCTCTGAATCCTCAACAGCACTTGTTATTATCAACTGTTTTAAGAAGTCAGCCATGTCTAGTGAGTATGTAATGATATCTTATGGTATTTTAATTTGCATTTCACTAATAACTAATAAAGTTGAGTTCCTTTTAATATATTTGTTTGCCATTTCAATATTTTCTTATGTAAACTGCCTGTTGAAGTATTCAAATCTCTTCCTATTTTTCTTCTTTCCTTTTTTTGCCTTCTTCTTGCTGTTTTATTAAAATTTGTATATACTCAGGATACAAATAATTTTCAATTGAAGGAAAATATTAACAGTTTGTTTTGTGCCATCTTCTCTAGCCTCAGGAATGCCTGAAAATGTGACCTTTGTCAAATGCTCTTCGTAACACTAATATTCAAGAAATTGTCTGGGGAGTATTTATGTCAGATCTAAGATAACAGAGCATCCCATCCAGGACTATGTACTAAAATAAGCCACTAAAAAACTAGAAATGTCAAAAAAAATAGAATTCATAAATTTCATAGACTTATGGGATTTGTAAATTTCCTCTTAGAAATGATTTCTATGGTCTAAAATGCTGATTTGGTGGTGTAGGAGCCTCTATTTGTCTCCACACAGCTTTGCAGGTCACACGCACACTGGAAAACAGGACCACCTTGGTCTGCATATGAAGGAAACACAAAAACATTTTGATATTTATGCAATTTTAACATTATCATACAGTAAAGGAAGGTGTGATCATATATGGGCTATTGATAGTTAACCATTTTTTCCCCAGTTTTATTGAGATGTAATTGACAATATCGTGTGTAGGCTTCAGCTATAAGCATAATGGTTTGACTCACATATATCATGAATCGATGACCACAATAACTTTAGCGAACATCCATCATCTCATATAGTTACAATAAAAAGAAAAAAAAAATTTCCTTGTGACGAGAACTCTTAGGATTTATTCCCTTAATAACTGTCATATATATCATTATAAATATAGTAGTGTTCATATATATAGATATAGCAGTGTTAAGTATAGTCATCATAGTGCACGTTATAGCCCTAATACTTATTTCTCTTATAACTGTAAGTTTGGACTTTTTGGTCATTTTCTCCAATTCTTCTCCCACCCCTGACCTCTGGTAACCACAGTTTTATTCTCTTTTTCTAGGACTTTGGCTTTTTTTTTTGGATTCCACATTTAAAAGTAATCATAAAGTATAGTATCCACAGGGGATTGGTTCCCTGACCCCCATGGATACCAAAATCCACGGATAGTCTAGTCCCTTAACAGTTGGTCCTCCGTATGTGAAACCTGTGGATACAAGGTGCCGACTGTATTTGTTTTCCTCTGTCTGACTTATTTCACTTAGCAGAATGCTCTCAAGGTCCATCCATGTTGCAAATAGCAGGATTCCCTTGTTTTTATTTTTTTATGCCTGAATAATACTCCATTGTGTGTGTGTATATATATATGTATATAAACAACCTCTTTATCCATTCATCCATCAGTGGCCACTTAGGTTGTTTCCATGTCTTTGCTGTTATAAAGGATGCGTTGCTATGAACATGGAGGTGCAGACATCTTTTTGAGTTTTTGTTTCCTTTGGATATATTCCCAGAAGTGGAATTACTGGATCACATGAGAGTTCTATTTAAAAATTTTTGAGGATCCTCTATATGGTTTTGCATAGTAGCTGTACCAATTTACAATCCCACCAAGAGTGCACAAGGGCTCCTCTTCCTCTAAATCCTTGCCGTCATTTGTGATCTTATTTTTTTGTTGTTTTTTTGTTTTTGCGGTACGCGGGCCTCTCACTGTTCTGGCCTCTCCCGCGCAGGCCCAGCGGCCACGGCTCACGGGCCCAGCCGCTCCGCGGCATGTGGGATCTTCCCGGACCGGGGCACGAACCCGCGTCCCCCGCCTCGGCAGGCGGACTCTCCACCGCTGCGCCACCAGGGAAGCCCTCTTGTCTTTTTGATGATGGTATTGAAAAACTCCAAAGTCTGAGATTTTAATAAATAAAACTTGATTCAAACTGTCACTAGGGGGTATATGGAAACAATTGTAAAATATAAATTTAAATTTGTATGAATATGTATTAAGTGAATTTCCCTTTAAGATGTGCTTTGTTCTCTTTACTGTAGGTTTCTGTGTTTTAAGGATAAAGTTTGGGGAAGGTTTCTAAGGGTACATTTTAATTTGGGTAACATATATTATACCAAAAAGATCTCTAAACTGTTTGCCTGACATGTCAAATGGTGTTCTCAGAGAGGTTCTGCAGTGGAGATTGGTGTTACCACAGTTTGTTAGGCTTTTTTTTATAGTCCCTCCCGACTTCTCTCTCTCTCTCCTTCCTTTCTTTCCTTCCTCTCTTCCCAGTTTTCCCTTTTCCTCTCTCCCTCCTTCTTTCTCTTTTCCTCCCTGCCGTTTCCTTTCCTTGACCAAATTTCAACTTGGATCTCCCTGAAATCGAGAAGTTGGTTGTATTGCAATATCAACAGATACTGTTTCTCCCCTCCTCCTTTGTGAACAGTGAAAGAGAGATAGAAGCAGACCAGTGATTTCACACAAATAGTTCTTCGGCATTAGATTACTTGTGGATTGAGACAAGGTTTGTACAAATGCACACACACCTTACATTGTCCAATAATCAGATAATTCACTTCCAAACTGCTGCCCCCCCCCCAAATTAAATAAGGCAAAATACCAATGTTTTTCAATGATAAATTAAAGAACATAAGGAAATGAAGATGCCATATATCTGATACCTCTGTGGTAAGCCGGTAAATGATTCTACTTTTTGACTACTCAGTAGCAATATTCAAGAAACCCTATCCTTGAAGTCTTTACAATTTCCGTAATAAAGTATAGGAGAAGCTTTTCTTTTCTGAGAGCTTCTTCAAACCTTGTTTCTTTGCCACTCAAGGTCATATCTGCCCTCTGACTATGGCACTTGTTCTTGTTCCCCTGAGATTGTAAAGCCTCCTTGAAGCTTTTGAGCATCAATAGGCCTCTCTCCAGGAGGTGCTTTTATGTTTTTCAATCAGTACCCATTCAATCAGTGTGTGGCGGGGATGGGGGCGGGGGGAGGTGGAAGTTCTCTTTATCCATCTTTCTATGCAAAATACTTAATGGCAATTGAGTTAAGGTGAAGATACAAACGCTAACATTTATGTTATATTGGATTATAATTAGTAGAGATCCATAGTGAAGGATAATAATAAATAAAAAGCTAAAGTTGTTGACAACTTACCTTGTGTCAAAACTGTTCTAAATGATTTACAAAAATACCTCTTTGCAGATTCACAAGGCCCCAGGATTTGGTAACATCAGGGAGGAGTCTTGATTATGGCAGTTTCCATGTGTGAGCCCACACAAGCCATGCTTTGGGCCTTAGTTTTCCAATAGGTATTGATTATCTATTGCTGTGTAACTAATTACTGATCTCAAAATAAACCATTAATTCATAATAAATAATTATTTATCTCAAAATGTAGTAGCTGAAAACAACGTTTTATTATCTTGTAGAGTTCTTGGGGTCAGGAATCCAAGAGTGGCTTAGGTCAGAGAGGGGGGGGGTGGGTCCTGGCTCAGGGTCTCTGATGAAGTCACAGGTGAGATATTGGCCAAGGCTGCAGACATCCGAAGGCTTGACCTGGGCTAAGGAATCATTGAGCTCCTTCACGTGGTGGTGGGAAGACTGCTTTGGTTTCCCACAAGCTGCTGGGGGGGGGGCCTCAGTTCCTGCCCACGTGAACTTCTCCAGGGAGCCCTTCATGACAAGGCAGCTGGCTTTGTACACAGGGAGTGATCCCAGGGGGAGTGAATGAGACAGAATCTGCCTTTGTATAACCGAGATTCCAAAATTTGCTTTATCATTTCTTTTTTTTTTTGCGGTACGCGGGCCTCTCGCTGCTGTGGCCTCTCCCGTTGCGGAGCACAGGCTCCGGACACACAGGCTCAGCGGCCGTGGCTCACGGGCCCAGCCGCTCCGCGGCATGTGTGATCTTCCCGGACCGGGGCACGAACCTGTGTCCCCTGCATCGGCAGGTGGACTCTCAACCACTGCGCCACCAGGGAAGCCCTATCATTTCTTACTAGCCTCTTCTCTTCAAAGAAGCAAGTCACTAAAGGCATCCCACACTTAAGTAGAGGGAAATTAGGCCCTTCTCTTGAGGGGTGACATATCAAAGAACTTGGTATACGGACACAGTTTTAACCTGTTTCACCATCTATAACAATTAATAGGGTGAGAGCCATGAGTTGAGTTCAGTGAGCTCTTAAAATCCCTGAAATTTTTCAAAAATGGGTTTCAAGCCTTCTAAAACCCAACTATGTCCCCCTTTTAGTGCTGAATGGGAATGGTGGTCCTGCAGATGTTTATCACATTGAAAGTCTTAGAGCCAGCCTTACTTATAAAAATTACTACTAGTAGTTATAGTAGTAATAGTATTTCACTGGCAGTTTGATGAATTTTCACATATGTTTACATCGATGTAACTACCACCTACATCAAGCTAGAGAACATTTCCAATTCCTAAGAAGACCTCTCATGCCCCTTACCAGACACCACTGAACTCCTAATATAACCACCATTCTGAACTTTATCACCATAGATTAGTTTTGTCTGTTTTTAAACTTCATTTACATAGAATCATATCATGAATGTTTATTTATCTGACTTCTTTAGCTCAATATTCCTTACTCTGAAGCGTAATGGATGGTTATCCTAAGTCCAGACAGAAGTTCATCTGCTCAAAATATAACCGGTACAAGTGTTTGGAATTCTTATCACAAAAAATTATTTTCTATGGGATTGGGTGCTACTTTATGGAAGTAGCATGAAGAGTAGCATATTTGGGAGCTAAAGTAAACATCTGGATTTTTTTCAGATAGAGAGCCTTTGTTTATACCAGTTCATTACACAAATATCTACTGTGTTCTTCCAATGTGCCAGCCATTGAAAGACATGACTGGAAGAGAAACATCAGTAGGCAAAGTTTGTAGTCAAAAGCAACTCCAGCCTACTGATTTAGAAATGATTGTAACTCAGTGTTACAGGAGCTGTCATGGAAGGAAGCAGACCAAGAACAGGAGCTCTAGCTTTCTAGAAGGACCAGAGGGGTGATGTTGAACTACACTCTGGAGGCTCCCAGTGAGTGACCAGGAGGAGCTCAACATGGAGACAACGAGTTACACTAAAAGAAAGAATGCAGTAGCTATAAAAATTTGCAGAAAAAGGTAGGCATAGCTTGTGTGAGAGCTGGCAGGGGTGGAAGAATGACGACTGGAGGAAAGGAGGCTGCAAGGGTGAGTCGTGTCCAGGTCGTGAATCCCTGTGCGCACCATGGACGTGAACTTACATTTTACCTAGTTGGCCATCTAGAGCCATAAAAAGGTTTAAAGAGAGGAAGTGGCAAGATCAGACGTGCATAGGAAGGAGTACAGGCACCTCGGAGATGTCCCTGAAGGTTACACAGTTACCTGAAGGCAGCACTGACTGGGATCATGTGTCTTCCCTGAGAAAGGCTACAGGCACAGCTCTCATGTCTCATAGAAATTCTTTCCAGCCACTCTTGAACCCTAAGAGTTCCCAGATGGCATTCCAGAGGTCCCCAATCTCCTGACATTGCATGTACAATTGTATTAGCTCCAGGCATGTGCATTGTGGGGACAGGGATATACTTTTCCTGAGCTGAGGTTTATGACTTACATAGTCTAAAACCATTGCATTAAAGGATTGTTACTGTAGGTTGAGTCCAAATATAGAATTATGTAAATTACTGTGTAACTAAGCCCTATCGTTGTTTACCAAACAATTTGGACATTTTCTAATCCCTAAATTGTATTTTGTTGCTATGGCAATAAACTGATAATGTTAAGAATAGGAATTTTACTTCTTTTTACTTAAACTCCTAAAATCTAGCATAGTGCCTGGCACATATTTGATGTTCAACGTCTTGTTGAGTGCATGAAATTAGTAACCCAACATACAAACACCTCCTGTAGAGTGAGGATGTTAAGAATCACAGTATTGCAGTGAGGGTTAAGTTAAAGTAAACTATAGATTGAACACACTTCATACTTCACGATACAGAATAAGTATTCAGTACATGGCAGCTGTTAATCATATTAGCCTTGCCTTCAATAACACACAAAAACTCCTATCTAACAATATCTGTAAGAAAATCATTAAACCTTGAACAAGGATCAGGGTAATAAGTTTTCCAAACAATGATTTTAAAATGCTACAAATGACAGGAGCTAAAATTACTGTCAGAAAGAAATGTTAGAAAGAAAAGTTTTTGATTACTTGTAATTAGCTTTTGATCTTCCCTTCACCAGCCTTTTCTCCTCTCTATAATAAAAAAATAATGAGGGAAAAATGAGTCAAGGTACTAAATCAAAATGAAGCAGTTATATAAAATTCTGTCTAGAGAATTCACTCACATCACATAAACATTTCTGATTCTAAGTGTTATAAATGGTATAAGTCCCTTTCCAACAAAGCATTCCAAACAAAACAGTCTCTGGAAGGTTTCCAAAGAAACTAAAACAAAATATGGAAAAAATACACTAGCAACATTGCTGCTTATGGAGCAGGAAAAAAAAAAAGAAATCCTTAAGACTAAATGCAATAAACAGTAGTATGAAGTATCTGGTAGGGGAGTCTCCTGAAATTTTTGTTTAAGGGAAAGGGGGCCCTTCACAGCGTGTTCCTCCTCTTCTTAAACCTCTGTGGTGTCTATTGAGAGAAACAGACTCCCAATTCTCAAGTCTGGAAGCATAAACTGGGGAGAAATAGCTTGAGCATCTTCCACAAAGTTCTTACGCATCTCCATCTTCTAGCTCTAGTCTCCAGTGTCTGTATTGAGACTCTTACCAGCATAAGATAAATGAATTATTACCAGGAACCATAAAATGTCTTTCCATTAAGGTATGATGATCATGATTTTAAAAATGATTTCTGTCAAGCAGTGCCAATTTTTTTTTAAGAATAAGCAGTATGTTGTAAAAGTCCCAGTATTTATTATTCATATTAAGATATTAAGGGGTTCTGTTCCATAAAAAGAGAGTTCCTTTTAATGCATCTCTTCTTCAAAAATGTTAGACTATGGGCTTCCCTGGTGGCGCAGTGGTTGAGAGTCTGCCTGCCGATGCAGGGGACGTGGGTTCATGCCCCGGTCAGGGAGGATCCCACGTGCCGCAGAGCGGCTGGGCCCGTGAGCCATGGCCGCTGAGCCTGTGCGTCCGGAGCCTGTGCTCTGCAACGGGAGAGGCCATAACAGTGAGAGGCCCGTGTAGCACACACACACAAAAAAAATTGTTAGACTAAGGCAACTGACTCCCTAAAAAATAAAAGGTGCCTGGGACCAGAGCCAATAATAGTAAGAGAAAACTGGTGTGTTACCTAGATTGTTTTGGTCACGCTGTGATTACACAGACTATTGTTCCTGAACCATCTCTTGCCTACTGCTAGTAGGAAAAATATTTGTGTTTTGATATCCACTTTTCTGTGGAACATGGATCTCTTCTAAGAAGTGAGTTTAAGCAAAAGTGTTTATAAATCCTCTTGCCCCACCTCACATACGTAAAACCTGACAGAAGACAGCAAACAGAACACAGACACAGACTGATTATTTCAGAGAAGCTGAGGTCCTGGGGCATCACTCAGTCACATGGAAATCAATCAATAAAAGCTTGGTAGTCTGACTAAATGTATATGTGAAGAATCAGATAGAAGCCAGAAACAACCAATTCAAGGCTAACTGGGCAACATGAATGTTGGCGCCAACAGACTTTCACTGGATCCAGTATCCTATAGCTACTATTTTAAAATGTCTTTGAGGTCATTCATTCGTAGGCACTTTTGCTCTAAAAACTTTCTGAACTTTAAATTCCTTTTCTCCTAAAACACAAACCTTCTCAATTCTCCTCAAACCAATAAGACTAGGCTTATGTAGTCATTGTGGCATGATATTTATTGCAGTGAATTTTTCTTCAGCTTCACAGCAAGGTGGTCCTCAATGAAGATCCTTGTGGTATCTATGTGACCCCATGTATTTGAATCTTAAATATTTGGAACATCAAATAACAATGTTCCTTTATTTATAGTCCTTGGGACATCATTTTTCCATTTTTCACATCTTCTGACGCTTCCTTATTGTTACTTATTTCAAGAGGACTGTAATTTTTTTTGTTTTGTTTTGTTTTGTATTTTTTTGTTTTTTGCAGTACACGGGCCTCTTACTGCTGTGGCCTCTCCCGTCGCGGAGCACAGGCTCCGGACGCGCAGGCCCAGGGGCCACGGCCCACGGGCCCAGCCGATCCGCGGCACGCGGGATCCTCCCGGACCGGGGCACGAACCTGCGCCCCCCGCATCAGCAGGCGGACCCCCAGCCACTGCGCCACCCGGGAAGCCCCAGGACTGTAATTTTTACTAGAACTCATTTTTGGTTGGAGTTGGTTTATTTATGCTTTGAGTACTCTGTGCCCTGGATTGTGAAAGTATCCCTGTAGAATAGTTTACACTTCCTCTGTTAGAACCTCAAGGGCTTCATGAATTAGATCCTATCGATATTGTATTCTTGGCTTCGACTAGTGCAGAGTAAATCTGACCTCATTTCCCATGCACAGCACCAGACAGCGATTTCAGTTTCTCACGGGAAAATTTCTTCTCCACAAACAACGGATAGATTGTAAGCTTCCCTGTCATCTTCTACTTGTTGGTCAAGTTCCTCTAGGTTCTGTTCTATGGACTTGGGCTATCCTTCGAAGATCCCAAATCTGTGTAACTCCCCACATCAGCTGGGTGCAAGGTCAGGTGTCTTGACCCCCCTTTGGTTTTTTAATGTTCTAGATGTACAAGACTATTTCTCAGGTCTGACACTTTCGGCAGCATTAGTGAAGTTAACTACTTTGAGACTGACTTTATCACACCTACCAATTTCCCTCTCATTGTCTTTAAAATCTTCCAGATGCTGCTATTGTTGCTGTTGTTGATGGTGGTATTATTATTATAATATTATTATGCTATGCGTTAATGTTAGTGGATACAGGCAAGGTTGGTTTGCCCCGTCACCTGAACCATGCACGGTTCAGTACTCTTTCCGTAACTATGGCATTGGCCTACCATTTATTTTGTGCATTTTATCTAGTGAAACCAACACATTGACATAAAGGAGTGATAATTACAGCAAGGTCCGTTAGAATACAACTTTTATGCAGATGAACTTTTACCAAGACTATTAAAAATCACACAATGTAAATAAAGGAGGTAGTTGCTTATTTCACTTATGCAAAAGGCTGTCTCTGATTGCACTCACCTAATATCTATTTTCTACAGATGAATTGCTTCTTTGCTTATTCATTTATTAGGGAAGTCTTTCTGAAAATATTTATCCATAGCCTCAATCCTGTTAGGCACTCTCCAGAGACTGGAAGTACAGAGATGACTAAGAATGTGTACCCCTTCTCAAGGAATTTACATACTACATGGCTATAGATTCAGAGATCAAAGATAGCAGTTAGGACACAAGGAGGAAGGAGATGGACAGAACTCAAGAAAGTCAGACATCATCCCAGCACTGGTACTTAAAGTAAAAGGGCAGGAGTGGATTGGGGTCACCAGTGTTTGGAGATGGGGTATAGAGAAGTAGATAGTCCAGGTGTGCAATTATGAAGGAGTCTGTAGATAACAGAGCTGTTAGTAATTGGTACGCAAAGGAGCAGAGTTTGAGGCCCAGGAAGACACAAGGTCCTTAACGTAACAAGGGACCACATCGTACTAAGGTCTGGAAAGCGAGCAATGGTAGCAGTGCTAAGGAAAAAAATTAGGCAGAAGGTTGTACAATCAGACTTTGTGTTCTAGAAAGAATTTTTGCCTCCTATGACAATCAGACCCCAATATCTGACCCTGTGAACACATGTTATATAAGTTCCTTTCTTCATCTCGCCTCCCATTAAGCACAATTTGAAGACAACTTAGCCAGAAGTCACAAGGATGCTCAACGAAGATGTTTTTTCTCCTTCACATTTTTATGGACAGCTCTGAAACTGCAGTCTACTGATGGAGAATGTGGTGCTTGATGAAATCAGGCAGTACTCATGAGGTCTCGACCAAAGTCAGGTTCGAGCTGGTGCAGAGATGGAGCCAGAAGACTAAAACTTTGGCCATCCTGAATTGTCATCTTAAAACGGAAAAATCAGAACCTGAGTGCGGAAACGGTAAAACTGCACTTTATCACTTTGGTTCTAAATTGTGGAAAAGAAGGAAGGGACAGGGAGACAGTTAAGCTTCTTGCATATTATTCTGTTGTGGACTTTCAGATCTGTTTTTGCATTTGAAAGATGATTTTTTTTTTGTTTCCTAAAGATGCATATTTCCGATACTTTGTAATCACGTAGATCCTCACAGCCTTCTCCTGGGGTATTTGTTGAGTAATTGGTCAGCACATTTAAATTCATGATGACAACTTGAATGTCAGGGCCTGGTATTTTGGTTTCTCAACATAATATGTCATAGGAATGAGACAGGTTCTTAGCCTTAATTCAAGGTAAACATATTAAGAACTTTTTTCAAAGTAATGATTGATTTTATTAATACACCATCACAGGCACATTATGCTGGATAATATATTATACTGAAATTAATAATAGAACATTGAGCTGTGTTGGCCCCTAGCTTGGTTATGTTAGCACCGTCTTTTCCCTACGTTTGTTCTCAGTGAGACCTAATATATAAAAACGTATTTGCATGGGGAAAAAAACACCTGCCATCAGTCAGAAGGAAAATGTGATGATAAAAAAAGCAGTTATCTCCCCAGGCCCCTCATGATCTATTCTTCAAAGTCTCAGCTCGGGGAAATAAACAGGTTCAGATGGAGTCTGACTCTTCTAACACCTTAAACTATTGCACACTTGCCCTGCCACAAGAGAGAGTGAGCAACAAGAAAGGAAACAGGCTTCCTGAAAAAGTGTCCATTTAGAAGTGAGTGGCAATATTCTGATGGCTAGATTTTTCACACCTCTTGACAATCCAATGATACTTCTTCACACCTTTGGCAGGTGTCAACCTGCAAAGGTGCTGCAATTCACTTTTGCGGTTCACATACCATCCAGCTGAATGAGGCAACACTCTGGGGGAACCCAGTGACACAGAAGTTGCTGAGAAACAACTAAACTGCTGTTAAAAATTGCTTCGATCTCAGGTCTGTTCTTGGTGGCTCTCTCTGACTCACAGTGATGTTTCATATGCATTGGGTTGGATTAGTGATTCCAAAAGGACCTCTCATTCTGGGAACTAGAAGAACTCCAAGGAATCCTCAACTCCTCCTGATTTTTTCTTTTAAATTCATAACCGTTATTTTTAGAGCAGTTTTAATTTCACAGCAAAACTGAGTGGAAGGTACTGAGAGTTCCTATATACCTCCTGTTCCCATGTATGCACATTATTAAGTTGTTAGGCAGTGTTTATTGATCACTTAGTGTCTGCTCTCCGTGTTTTCCTAATTAGATTGTAGGTTTACCTGATTAGGAAGATGATGTGTTGCTCTTCTCAGCATCCCACGTGTGGGAGGAGCCTTATATGTTCTGGTTGACTGATCTAGATACCAAGTCTTACAGCACCTTGAGATGATGTCATATGCGGAGATGCCTTATCACATGGAGCTTGGTACGGTGGGAATGGCATGGACTTTGGAATCAGACATCCTTCCCCTTGAATGTATTAACTACTCAATTTACTCTTCAGAGTCTATTTTTGATTCTTGTAAAATAAGTGAAATATTGCCGCGCTGCATGAGGAGTGTTATAAGAGAATGGGGTCTACTGAGAAAGCACAGGAGATACATCTAGTACAGACTTTGGTGAGTAACTGAGGCAACATTCTCTTCGTCCTTTACCCCTCCGACCCCTGACTCTATTCAATATTAATTTTATACCAATTCTTTCCTGGAATTCATGTCCTTTTATCTTGCTTAAGTATTCATTTTAAACATATAAATTGATAGCAGGTATCACTGAAGCTAGGAGGAAAAAGAAAGGAAGATTGATAAAAGAGGATCATAGAGAAAGTAGAAATGGGATCATTTGAGTTTCAGACAAGGAGAAATGTTCTTGGGCACCGCCAAAGGCAGATCTTAGGAGAATCATGTACACCTCAGTAGCTTTACTACATTTCAACTTGAAATGTACATGAATAGTGGGGCCTTTGAAATAATTATGCAAATATATGCAAAGCTAGCTGATCCTGCAGTCTACAAAAAGTAATCTCTCAACCTAAGCAGGGACCTTTTAACACCCCCATACTAGACTCAGACGTCAAAAATATCTCTAGTTTTCAAGTTATTGGTTTAATGGGAAAAGGGGGAGTGGGAAGGTCTGGCCTCTCATTTTGGCTCTTGTGTAACCTATTATCTAATCTGGGGCAAAGCATTCAGGCCTTGACGAAGCTGCTTCTGTTGGGTGTTAGTAGCCATGCTGCCTCTTTCAGAGTTGCTCCGAGAATCAAGGGTAGAACACACAAACACTGCACAAAGATCATTATGTACAGTATACCAGGGGCAGCGGGCAACTGCCCGCTTTAGGTTACAGGAATGTGCCCACTCTAACGAGTGAAGGAAAGACAAAATAGAGAAGAAATAGTGGACAAAGGGGGAATAAAGGGGGATCAAAATAATACTTGCTCTAAGAAGTCCAAGAGGAATGATTTTAGAGGACACACAGCGTAAACCAATCCCGATTAGATTGCAGTACTGTTTACACCAAAGAAATATTTTACCCTGGGTTTTGATGAAAAGGAGATTGGGTAGTTTCATTGTGAAATTAGGTTTGCTTTTAAGAACAATAAATTTATGAAATAGGCTACAAACATGTCTTGGGAAGCCAGACACTGTAATGGTGGCTGATTAAATACACTCAGGGACTTAACATTTGAGACAATCTCCCCCGGTAGGGAAAGGAATAATGTTGCAGGAAAGACATTGAGGTGGGAGAAGGGATTGATGGGAACAGAATGATAAATGAGAAAGGAGGTTATATTACTTTGGAGCACTAGAAAAACTGAGATTACAATAGTTGAAAAAAAACATGGAAGAGCAGAGATATGCTTGAAGCTTTTTAGATGTTAAAAAGGATATAAAGGTCAACACAGATAAGCTTTGCGGATGATAATGACAAACACTGAAATTTAAGGACACATACGAATCAGCAGTGGATAGAAAATGATTTTTTCTTGTTCAGGAGACCCCTGCATTCTCTGTCCACTGCTAAATTAACTTTATTTTGTTGAACAGTCATAGCACAGGAAGGCAGGGAGTCAAAAACATTATGCATCATTGTGGAAAACGGACAAGGATTCAAACCAGAATCAAGATAGCAATTTATAAAATATACCTGAGGCTGCACATTTATTCTTCTGAGGACCAATGGTAGAAATATTGTAATATGTAGATTTGTTTAAAAGTCCTCTGAACTTTGTTCCTCCAACAAGGTTTTGTGTTGGTTTGGCCAAGAGTCATACAGGTATTACCATCCTGGGATTACTTTAAAATTCACTTATCATCTTGAGGGGTACAGAACCATACAAGGGGCTGGTGGAAATTAAAAGCACAAATGTGGTGAGGGCATATTCATGGTGAAACTGAGATCAGTTTCATGGTGAAACTGAGCCCCTATGGGGCTCCCAGGTACAAACACTTTCTGTGTCCCCCTTTCCTTATTTGTAGGAAACAGGCTTCATCCAGCCTCCCTAACCTTCCCCGAGTCCCAAAGGGCAGATTCAAACAGTTGCTAATCAGGGAAGGGAAGGGAATGCAGAAACAAGGGAGGAGCAGTCAAGAAACAATAGCGCAGCCTTGGGGCAGGGTCCTGGTTCCTCCTCAAGGAATATACAGAACAATATCTTTGAGTTCTTCTGTAGGAACTAAGGTCCCCACCCAGGTGGAAGATGGTAACTTCAGGCTGAGCACAAGATTCCTGGGGCCCTGCCCTGCTACCTCACCCTCACCACCAACCAATTAAAAGAAAGTCACACACCCTGCAGCCCTCACCCCAAATTTTACCTATAAAAAAATTTCCCCCTGAAAACCATCAGGGAGTTCAGGGTTTCTAAGCATGAGCCACCCATCTCCTCGCTTGGCCCTGCAATAAATCTTCTTCCGCTCAAAACTCCAACGTTTTGGTGTTGTTTGTCCTCACTGTGCTTCGGGCACAAGGACTTGTGTTCAGTGACAATGGCATGAGCCTCAAATAGCTTTTTGTTCAAACTTTTGTTCCCACCTGCCCTGAGAGTGGGCAGAGTTTGTCAAATCTATCCTATTTCTGGGCACCTCGCTCTTTCAGGGCTCTGCTTTCTACCAGGGTCTCTCCTTTCCGTTGTTCTGGGCCTAGTCAGTTGTCACTCTTTGCCGCAGGTTTTCAGTGTATTTTCTGGGGATTTTCCTCAATTTCTAGCAATTTAGAATTGTCTTTAAAGGGTATTTGTGATATTTTATTCAGCATTTCTAGTTATTTTTTTAAGCAGCCTGTAAACAAGATAAATAAAAAAGAAAAATTGATACTTTTACCCAATTATGTGGGCTGATGGGCAGTGATAGAAAAATCCACCAATGTCATTGACCCAAATGTGTACCCTTAAGACATGAAAAAAAATGTGTTCTTGCATAGTCACTTCAGAGATTTTCTTGGGGAAGGGAAGACCTCTATCTATGGTATCCTGATCTCTTTGTAATGGTTTCAGGGGAAGTTACTCTGCAACCCAACTGGTCTCTTTCTTCTTCGTCTTCAGGCTCAGTCACTCATCTCCTGGCCATCTAATTCATGATTGGTTCAGAAACCCCAAAGGATATGGCCATGAAGAGTTTCCTGACAACATTCCTTCCATGGGCCCACGACAAACATCCAGGACATCATTGGTGGATATCATTAGTCCCATCCCATCTAGTCTACTCATTTGGTGCCTTCTGGGAAGGAAGGCCAAAGAATCCTCACATGCAGATAAGATATAATTATTGCTAAAGCTAACCCAGTTTCTCGTACTTCCATCCCCTCCACTCCTCCCATAAAAGTCTGTGATACTCAATTCCCAATATCTGCTATCCACTCTGTTCTTTTTAAGGTGACAACATGTCCTAGTCTGCCTAAGAAAGGCCAAGCTTTTGTTTGTGGTTCTGGCATAATCATTAAAGTGCCTCTTTCCAGTCTCAAAACTGAACAGATATGGAAAATAAATTACATGATCATTCTATCTCTAGTTCAATTCATGTACAAAGCCTAAGGAAATTAGTTAACTGTTTTTCTCCTCACCATTGAGTCAGTCTTGGAGTGAAGTCATACTCCTTTTACCTTTGTGTGTTGAGCTTCTTTAATTCTCTCCACCTATTCAAGTCTCCTTTAGTGCCTGACAGAACCTCAACTGATGCAGCACAGCAATTTCTAGATTTCTTTGTTAACCCCAACTCATGGCTTTCCATGTTTACAATCTGTGCTGGTTCAGTCCATAGGATTCAATTTTCACTTTGATTCTTAGTTCCTTGGTAGATCTGTTAACTGGTCTAATATTCTATTTTTTCTTCAGTCCTGGAAGTTGACTCTGAACTCCAGCTAGTAACTATCTTCCCAGGAGATATGCCAATTCATAACTTGGCTTCATATGAAAATATCAACTTAACCCATTCCTCGTCCCTGATTTTCACATTGAAACTCCATTTGAAATGAAGTTAGTATCATTTGCTGAACCCAATCTTCTGGAGGCAATCATTGACTAGATCATGTTCAAGTTGGTTTTGTCCAATGATGTCTGCCTCAGATCACAAGGTAATGTCCGAAACCAACCTCATTAGACTGCCTAGATTACGAAGTCTTACTTGGTATCAATTATTAGTATTATTGTTGTTGTCGTTGTTATCATTATTTTGGCTACCAGCCTTACATGGTCAATGATCCAACTTGCCAGATTTAAGCTTGCCTGAATCGCAATCGTATTTAATCTGATAATACATCTACAAACCAATTTGAGGGGCAAAATGTCAGAAATTTAATTTAGTTACACAATGGTTTTGATTGTTTTTCCCTTCTTGGTATACAACTAGTTAATAGTTATTGTTTCAGGATAAATGTGATAAACATTACTTAAATTCAGTATGGCTTAAAAAGCACAATATATATTCAAAACTTACTATTGAATCGCTACTGTGTGGTCCTGGGTTAGGCTCAGTGTGAGATCAGAAATAAACATGGCACATACCTTATCCCAAGCAGCTCCCACTTTACTAGAATGCTTGTTTATTTTAATATATTTTGCATATGTAAGGCTGATTTTGTATGGCCATGGAGCAGATGCAGATATGGCTCAGAAAAGTCCATCTGCCCAGGATTCTAGTTATAATTAAATGAGTCACTAGCAAGGCTTATGAAAAATCACGGTAAAACCACAAACTTGTCAAAGAAGTTGTTTAATAGTGTGACAATAAAATTCCTTTCCCTTATGTTGATTAGTGGGGGAAAAACAACCACAGAGCATAAATACTCTGTGACTTCTGGCATCAAACATAGTTAAAGGATGCAAAACAATAGTCAACCTCCAGCTAAACAAAGTGACAACTGTTTTTGAATAAACCTATTAAATTAAATGGAAGCCTTTGAATGTTGGAATTTTCAAGGAGGTTTTCTTTTCACGTTTCCTTATTTTAAATAAGATGAAAAGGGAGCTTTTTTTTTTTAATTTTTGGAGGATTTGAGTTATTTTAAAGTTTGAGATCTATTTAGTTAGCTGCAGAGGAGCATAGTGAAAAAAGCATGGGTCAGAACCAGAAAACCCTGAATTTAATTCCCAGTACTGTGATTCAAATTCTACAACCTGTTCAAGATAACTGGCTGAACATAATTTCTCTTGCCCTCTGTATGCATACCTCTCCTTTGAGCAACAGGTTTCCTTACTTTCTCCTTTTTATTGATTGTACTCCTCTTTTTCAAAAATTGTTCTTACTAATATTTTCTGTTGGGGAAAACCAAACCAAAGCAAACCAAGCAAAACAACTTCCCTCCATCCAGTCAATCCCTAATCACTCTTCAAGGGCCAGCTCACAGGGTAGGTACACCTTATGAACATTTTCAAAAGATTTCATTAAAAGTGGTACTAGGTACTGACTGACTTACATTGCTTTGCTGATGAACAGACTTATGTGAATTCTTAAAAGGGATTTTAATAGAGAGGAGAGATATTACTCTTAATTCAGCTTTATATAAACTTGGAGAGAACTACCACACCTCCAGAAATGCTGTGTAGACCAGCAGATCTCTGTTGCACTTTCCATGCATAAAAATTGCCCCTACTCTTGTTTTGATTGTGGATCCTGAGTATGCAATATTATCCAATAGTTTATTAAAGGTAATTCTTAAAATCCTATATCTTCTCTGAGCCTTCTTAGATTGATTAGAATTTTACATCTTTTCATGTTTCTGAAATATTTACCATAAATAAGGACTTTGAATCTTTTAAATTTCTCCCTTTTGTCACTATCCTGAAACTGATTTTCTCTCAACCTAGGTACTTATAAAGAGCAGAGAACAAAAATAAGTGGAAAGAGAAGGGGCAACTGTGGAAACAAAATTGCAGAGTGAAAGCAGAATAAAGCAGCTTGAAAAGAAAGTTAATATGTATGACAGTTGATAAGCATCAGAATTTCCTTGGAAAACATAAAGGGAAAATCTTTGGTTAATTAACATAAATCACTAAGTTAGCAGAGTTCAGATTCTTCACAGTACTATTCTCACTCTGAAAGGCCAATAGTTATTTTTCAAATGACTACAATATTTTTGTCCTAATAAGTTTTGCTGAAGATTGCTAATAAAATGGAATATATTGTACATGAGTTTAGCTGAAGTCACTTAAGTTGATATCACTTTCTGTGGTTTCTATTGTAGACTTACGTGATCATCAATCTTAAAACTCTCTAAGGCCACAAGGAAGCTATTTTCCAACTTAAATCCATCTCTCTCACACCATATTTTAATAGGATGTACTCAATTGCCTTTTATCTAGATATCCCCCATGTGGCAACACAAACTATACAATTTTGCCATATCAGATATAATTGCTAAGATAAGGTGAGCAATGATTAAATTGCAGTGAAATGAAACAGTATCTCTGTTAATAAGGATGATATTAATAGTATACTTGTCAAAAACCTTTTACTAGAGTTGAGATCATGTTGAATCATTAAAATATATATCATAATATTAGAAAACACAGAGTGTGGTTTTATATATAAAATCACTGTGGTTAATTGTATAAAATATAGTTAAAATTAACAAATATATTCTCAAAGTATTTGTTAAAACGTAAAACTATGTCTAAATAAAGAAACTTAAGGAAAGGCTAAGAATGTACCAGATAGGGAACAGTGAACTCAAGCCCAGAGAGGTCAGTGGTATGGAGAGGGGTGGAGCAATCTGCATGGATGTGGTATAACAGGTTCCAGGAAGCAGAAGAAATCTGCTGGGATCAGATGCTAGGATGCCCCATGGTCATCCCTGAAATATGCCTTTAGGATCTGTTGGACTGACAAAAGGCATGGTCTTGGGGAGAAATTGCAGGTACCTTTCAGCAAGTTAAAAAATCAGTCTTGTCTTAGGAATTAGGTGAAGTTCCAATGTCACTGTAGAATCTTGTTGCAAATGCTATTGTTGCTCACCAACTATCCGAATCTCCTCTTGCTTCCACTGAAGTTAGGATGCATGTGACTGGGTGCATGCCAATGGATTGGTGGAAGTGCTATGGCCACCTAGATGTCTGACCCTTAAAAGTACCCATGTGGTCTTCAGCTCTCTCATTCCAAGGGTGGTGAGGTTAAGGGCACCCACTTCAGATGGCACAGCCACAAGGTAGAAAAGAGCCAGTGGCTCACTCACATTGAGCCTTCCTGAGTACCAAAATAACCTTTAATGTGTTATGCCAGTGAGATTTTAGCATTTATTAGTTACCACGGCACGGCTTATTCTTTTGGGCTAAAACATAAATTGACCCTAAGTGGGCTGCTATTGTATCCAAAACCGACAATAGGTGGCGCTGTTTTAGGGTTTGAGCAGTGGGGGGATGAGAAAACGTATCAGAGACTAGGAAAATAAGGACTATTGTAGGGTAAAATTGTGTCCTGCCACTCACCACAGTTTTGTGCATCCCTTGTTATTAAACTGAGCCAGAAGTCCAGTTTCTGGCTTAATAAGAAGTTTGGCTGGTACCTGTGTAATGCCCCCACCCACCCCCGACCCCCATGGAGTTGTGTATATGAGAGATGAGTGTGTTTCTGTCATAGATGCCATGGAAGAGTTTCAGGATGGAGAGCTTAAAGGCATTTCAGTTAAAAACTGACACAGACTTGCATAGGAATGTCTGCCACTTTCCCACCTGAAAACAGTCTGGGGCCTGACCTATTTTGCCTCTGGGCCCCTGTCTCTGGATATAGGAAGCCTGAATGCTATTTTGGGGGACTCTGAAAATTTTAAATACGGCATCAGAGAAAGAATCGGCGAAGTACCGGTCAGTGAAATAAAAAGTTGACTCTTAAAAAAAAAAAAAAAAAAAAAAAATTGTGTCCTGCAACTTATGGTTACCAGGAAGGAAAGGTGAGGAGGAGGGACAGATTGAGAATTTGGGATTGACATGAACACACTGCTGTATTTAAAATAAATAACCAACAAGGACCTACTGTAAAAATAAATAGATAAATAAATTAAAAATTTAAAAAACAAGAAACAAGAAAACCAAATATTAGCGGTGAAATTGATCCAGTGGGTTGCTGAATAACAATGTAGGGGTTTCTTAAATAGATTGTAATGAGTTACTTTATTTATGTTTTATTTTTGGCTGTGTTGGGTCTTCGTTGCTGCATGCAGGCTTTCTGTAGTTGCAGTGAGTGCACAGGCTTCTCATTGTGGTCACTTCTGTTGTTGCGGAGCACGGGCTCTAGGCACGCAGGCTCAGTAGTTGTGGCTTGCAGCTCTCTAGAGCGAAGTCTCTGTAATTGTGGCGCACAGGCTTAGTTGCTCCGCGGCATGTGGGATCTTCCCGGACCAGGGCTCGAACCGGTGTCTCCTGCATTGGCAGGCAGATTCTTAACCACTGCACCAACAGAGAAGCCCTACGATGTAGGCTGAATTCACAACTTCATCAAATCTCTCAAGTAAAAGTAATCAATAAAATTTATTGAGATCATTAAAAAGAAATTGTCTCCTGCAATATAACATGTGCAGTGGATCATGTGAGAAATAAATATTAATTGCCATTGAGGTTTCATGGCTTATTTTTGCCACAGCATAGATTAGCCTCATTGGAGTAACACATAGCTACTTACCTGCTCCTCTGTTTTCCCCACTTGTTTTTCGAGATCTGCACTTCTTTTGATGCAAGTAGAGACTTTCATGACACAGGTAGAGTTAAACTATTTAACATTCCAGGTTGAAGTACTCAAATTACTGAAATGCACTGATGGGTTTACCGATATTTTTTAGCTACTTGATGTCTCCAGGTCTCTGCTAACTGTTGTGGGAGATAAGATAAGAACCTTGCCCTCAAGAAGGACAACTGGAGAACTATAATGTAACTGTAATTATGAATTAACTCGAACGGAACGTACCATATGTCACAAATAGAGCCTGATGTGCTACGGGAGGCAGAGGAGAAACGGATCATTTCTAGGTGGGGATTCAGGAAATTCTTTATTGGGGAAGGAGTATTTCGGGTGTGCTTCCATGTAATTGCAGAGGGTTGAAGGATAGTTAGGGGTGGGCTGGAAGGAGAGCGTTCCAGGTAAGAGCCAAGATATCACCCCACAAGGATCGAAACCCACTAGTGACTGATAATGGATCTGTTTCATTTTAATCATGCAAAAAGCATAAAGGACAAAAGGGGATAAAACTACTAGTCACTCAACCAATAGGATCCTCTCAGTTATCTGGATTTGAAGTAAAAGGATTTCTGGTTATATGCTTCATCAGACAATTGTGTACTAATTATGTGCATTCTCTATTTACTTATAATTTTTTACTTTTTTAAATTGAATTATAGCTGATTTACAATGTGGTGTTAATTACTGATGTACAGCAAAGTGATTCAGTTATACGTATAGCACAGGGAACTATGTTCAATATCCTGTGATAAAACATAATAGAAAAGAATATATATATATACACACACATATATGTGTGTGTGTGTGTGTATGTGTGTGTGTGTGTGTGTGTATATATATGAAGAATGGATTCTCTATTTTTTTTCTTCTCTCCTTCTGATGGGATTGTAAACTCTGATGGGACAGGACCACATTTTTTCTCCCAGAGTTTTTTTTTTTTTTAATTTTATTGAAGTATAGTTGATGTATGATGTTGTGTTAATTTCTGCTGTACAACAAAGTGACTCAGTTATACATATATATATTCTTTTTCATATTCTTTTCTATTATGATTTATCACAGGATATTGAATATAGTTCCCTGTGCTCTACAGTAGGACCTTGTTGTTCTCCAAGAGTTTACTAGCCTACTGGGGACTTGACAGGTATTTGTGTTAGTCAGATTGACAAGGATTTTCACAAGTAGTTCTGGAGTTTACTTTTACTCTTGGTAAGTAAATCTGTTCTTACTCGTTCGCTAAATCTTAGTGACTAGGAAACGAGATCTTGACCTCAACTGAGAACATGCTTGAATCATTCAGGACTGATTGGATTAGATGGATTTATGGAGAAAGTGATCAGCCTGCCACTAGAAAAGCCAGAATGTTCTGGCAAGAACTAAGCAAGTAAGTAATAAAACAAATACATATTTATTTTGTCATTAATATGATTCAGTTAAAAACCAATGTGAAAAAAATCAGTAAACATATGTATACACATATATTCGTATATATACACATCTATAATCTATCAATACATGTATATGTGTATGCATATATATGTATACGTATATATCTCCCAGCAACAGTTCTGTAAACTCAGTCATTGTGCTTTGACGGATTGGTTTGAGGTCACTTATAATAAGGGAAAAATCAGTACCACGTGACACACAAATTTCTTGCCTGTGGGCTTCCATAGGACAAAAGTGGATTTGTGATTCGGAGTATATCAATTCTTGTCCTTCTGCTGCTCTGTCTATAGATGCCATTTATTGGATATTTATTATGTGTAAGGCTTTGAGCTAAATGTGTTACATGCAGAAGCTCATTTCATGTAATCCTCACAGCAGCATAATGCGATATGGAACAGTGGTGACAGTTGCTGATGTCAAAATGTCAGCTGAGGTTTAGAGAGCATCAGGGTGCAAACCTAGAGCTGCCTGGCTCTGAAGAGCACAATGAAAGCAACCTAAGTTCAATACCCCAAATTATCACGTCACAGAATGTTCCTTGTTATTACACACTCTCCTGTATGTAAAAGAGGCAAGAAAAGATATTTCCAGATGTTTTCCCACTTATTGCTTAGAGTTAAAGCTAATCATTTCCAATAGGAACCTCATCCAACAATAGCTAACATTATTTTTTGAGCTATTATGTATGGAAGAAAGAGAACTATGCTCACTGCTTTCAAGCTGCCCTTATTTTCTTTGTGGGGGAGGGTCTCATTGCTAAGTAAAAATATGTTGATATTCAAGAGAAAGAAGGTAATGAGATAAAAGATATAAGGTAAAACCTGGAAAACAGCTAGATAATTTAATTGAAAAAAGTCAAAATTTTCAGGCCAGTGGGTACTGTTTTCTTTGCTTGATTCATTTAAATAGTTAAAAAAGAAAACTTATGTTGAGTGTATAAACACAACAGTTGCATCATAGATTATCTCTTCTACAAAGGGTGTCTAACGTTTCTTTCAATGGACTTAGTAAATCATGTATCTAACCTAATATTACAAGATTTATAGAATAAAATTATGCGAAATGAATACGCCATAGAAAAATCCAACTAGAGGAATAGAATGCCAAGATTTTCATCAGTAAGTCTAAGAAACAGTCTTCCTGTTTCTATAACTTTGAATATGTGAAATTTAGTTATTTTAACCAAATGAAAATATCATATTTCCCAAGATTATTAATCACTGTGTGTATGACTGTGTATGCATGCATATATATGTATATACACACAGAATACATATTTAATGTTTTTAAGGCTACATTTTGTTTTCAAATGGCAATCACAGTTATTCAAAGTATAAAGATTTAGATAATTTGAAATTTCTTAGAAAACAGAAATATGCTTAGGGAGTCTTAATTCATGTCACATTTTTCTTTTGGCAAGAGATGTATACACAGAGCACCCCAGAACTCTTCCAGATTACTCTCCGTTTATCCATTTATCTATCCATACATACATTGGATTATAACGTTAATTTCAAATATTTGCTTGAGTTCCTAGATATCTCTGCCATTAAGAAAAATAAGATTTCCTCATTTACCTTAAGTTATATATGAGGGTACTTTGCAATTCTGACAAAAGATTTTATATCAATCTAAAATGGTATCACTAAGTTAAGGGTAAAAGTATATTTAGGATTGTCTATCTAAAACCAAGTCTCTCTTGGGCAGACTCACAAACCAAAGGAAAAAAAAAATAATGTTAGCTACTGTTGGATGAAGTTCCTATTATAAATGATTAGCTTTAACTCCAAGCAATAAGTGGGAAAACATCTGGAAATATCTTTTCTAGCCTCTTTTTCCAGATCCTTCGGTGATACAGGACATTCTTAAAGCTTCACTCTGAGCAAGATCTGAGAAAGAGCTGTTCTGTTTAAGAACATACCTTTACATGACTTAATTTTAATTGTGAAATAAAAAGCTTTCAAAGTGTTCTCCCATGATCTGTTTTCAGTGTTTTATAACCTAAGAACAACTCAGTTCTGAAAAGTGAGAAAAAATGGGAGAAAAATCATCAAAAACAAATTTAAGCAAAAGATGCCACTCATTTAAATGGATCCAAATGAGGTCCTGAAATAATTTAAATCTTGAAGTGATAAGAATATTTTAAGTATAATATATGCTTAGGAAAGGAGAGGGAAGGGGGACTAGGTCAGAGAGCATCAACAAGACAGTCTCTTATTTTTTACCTTGGTAAAAGTCCCATGTATATTTAGGAATTTTTTTTTTTTTTTTAAAGAAAGAGAAAGGGAAAAGCAAACCTTATCTGGACATATAACTGGTCTTTTCAAGAGTCTTCGTGCTGATAAACTATTTGAAGTATCAATGTGATATTTTAGAGAAATTGTACTCCTCTGCAACTTAATTTCCAATTCCATTAGGTAGAATTTTGATCTCTTCCTTTGATGAGCTTAAGGTTTTGCAAATTATGTGAAGACTATCTAACTCTTTACATCTTATGTCTTTTTTTTTTTTTTCTCTCATGCTTTTTCTGCAAAACCAGCTTTTCCAAATGATCTCTCATTGCTAAAACACCTAAGACTGACAGTTTTGGCTAGAGACACTCAATACCTATAATTAAAACTTAAGTAACTCTTCTCTGTCACAACAAATAAACATAGTTTCTGTAAATTGAGTCATAATTATTTGCTTTCCAAAGGCCTATATGTCCAAGTCGGTCCTAGGTTATGCAACACCCAAAGCTAATTTTCAATTTGGTTTATAAATGTGAAATACTGAACTGCTGGATATTTGACCAGTTTCTCATTCCAAAAATATATTACAAACATCCCCTATGGCGAAGTATGGAGCACAAATATATGAACCTGGTATAAAGAGAACTACTTTTAAATGTACATTCTATGGAAGAACTATTAGTATAACAATTTGAGAAAGGAGAAACAATGGAGTGCTATAATTATAACATTCATACTTTTAATTTTCTCCATTTCTTCTAGTACCACATAAAATATGCTCTCATTGTCATATCATCTATTTTTTAATAAAACATTTCTGAAGTCCTGGTAAAATATGGCAAAAAAAGTCTTTGCACGGATGTCTAAATTTTCCACTGCAAGTTGAAAAATAAAACATTTCATTAAAATTTCTGCAGATCTCCTAACACGAAACAAGTGGCTTGCGCAATGTTTGTTACTGACTTTTTAAAATGATAAACTGACTATAAATTTAAAACTGATTAACCCATTTGGTTAATGCAATCTAAAGAGTTAACACTCAGTCAGTTGCCTATTTAACAAGTTGTCTGTGTTTGTTTCTATGTTCATACAGTTAACAATTCTCTTTTAGACCCAATAAAGAAGTCATGTATAAACTTTTCTCTAAATGTGGCAGAGATATAGGAAAATATCCATTAGGATGAAGAAACTGACAAAGGATAAAAGTGGTTTTAAAAAATAAGAGGTGGTTACATCTGCCTCAATTTTAAAACAATCTTATTCAGCAGTTGACAAGAATATACTATGTGCCCGACATTATGTGTACTGGTTGTAAGGAGAGGGGGGAAGGCACATTAATTTAAATAATTCAGTGCAGAAGTGATATATAAATAGAAAAAGGAAAGCTAAGAGGCTACGATATTTTCCAATGAGTGACGAAGTAGAATGTGACATTGTACCTGAGTCCTGAGAGGTGAATAGGAATTTTCCAGATGAAAGAAGGAAACAAGGATGAATATTCTAGGGAGAAAGCATGACTAAATGGCACAGAGGTTAGAAACCACATGGAATATTTGGGAAAAGCAAAGCAGGTTGACTGAATCTCAGCATAAGCGGGATAAATGAATGGGCAAGAGTGTAAGCTAGGTGATGGATAGCCACATTACAAGGGTTATAAATACCATATTAGAGAGTCTGGCATTATCTTCTGGGCAATAAAGGATGACTAACGGCTTAGAGCATGGGACATTATGTAGTCATATCAGCATTTATAAAGAACGAATTTCTGATAGGGTTGTGAAAATTAAACTGGAGGCGGGAGAGCCCTGGCTGGGACAAGAGATCACAAAGGAGGCCCTTTCAGGAGACATCCCAGGAGAGGATGGCAGCGAAAGTGGCAACTAACAGGCCAAAACCAGCAGGAATAAGAAGATAATGGGTTTATTTCTGTTTGGTAAGTAAGTTCATTTGTATCTTTTTTTTTTTTTAGATGCCACGTATAAGATTCTGTATCGTATGATATTTGTCTTTCTCTGTGTGGCTTACTTCCCTTAATATGATAATCTCTAGGTCCAACAGACATAGAAAACAAATTTATGGTTACCAAAAGGGAAAGTGGGAGGCAGG
Organism: Platanista minor; assembly: GCA_004363435.1. Classification (NCBI taxonomy): domain Eukaryota; kingdom Metazoa; phylum Chordata; class Mammalia; order Artiodactyla; family Platanistidae; genus Platanista; species Platanista minor. The sequence continues at coordinate 11,736 of RJWK010004598.1, read as the reverse complement.
GGCTGGATAAATTAGGAGTTTGGGATTAATATACACACACTTACTCTATGTAAAACGGATAAGCAACAAGGAACTACTGTATAGTACAGGGAACTATATTCAATATTTTGTAATAAACTATAAGGGAAAAGAACCTGAAAAAGAATATTAACACAACATTGCAAATCAACTACACTTCAATTAAAAAAAAGAAGAAGAAAATGGGTAGATTCAAGACAGACGGCAGTAGTAGCTTGAACTTCCCTTGATTGCTTAGAAACAGGAGTTGTGGAAAGGAACAAGAAGGGATTATGTGGATTCTGAAATGGATGTTTTTATTGAGGAAAGACATAGTGGCTATTTCAATATTTTTAATAAGTTTTAGAAAATGTGATGCAAAAACTCACTTTAGAGATTTTTTTTTAATATTGAAAACTGTGAAGCAAATAAAATATTTCTCTATTTAAGAAGACATATATCTTGACTTATGTCATTTTTTATGTCTGATGTGTCAATGTGTAAATAGCTGTATTCATTAGTAATTAGTCTGTTTCTACAGGAGACCTTAGATATATGCATTTTTAGATTCTGATTTCCCCCATTTCCAAGACTCCTGTCTTTTTTTTTTTTTTTGCAGTACGCGGGCCTCTGTTGTGGCCCCTCCCGCTGCGGACGCGCAGGCTCAGCGGCCACAGCTCATGGGCCCAGCCACTCCACGGCACGTGGGATCTTCCCGGACCGGGGCACGAACCCGCGTCCCCTGCATCAGCAGGCGGACTCTCAACCACTGCGCCACCAGGGAAGCCCAGACTCCTGTCTTTGTTAAGTCTATTTTTTGTTTTCCCTTAAACGTGCTTTTTTCACCCTACTGCACAAAAGTTCCTATGCCCTGGATTATCTGTCCATTTTCTCTCTTTAAAAAAAAAAACAAAAACAAAACCACACAACAAAGCAACAACAAAAAAATCCCTCTTCTTTCTCCCTCTCTGCTCATCCTCCCTGCCCCCACCTACACAAGTGCATTCCACCCCATGTGATCCTATCCTGCTTGACCTTAGAAATTTCAATGGCTAACTTCCCCATGAAGACATCAATACTTGTGTTGGTCTTAAGACTTCTTTCATTTTTTTTTTCTGAAACTCTCGAAATTTCTAGTGTGTTTTTAGCTCACCAGTCAGCACATACTGCTTTGTACTTGTGCTGTTTTGTGCATTTATTTATTCCACAAATATTCATTGAGTGCCTTGCTCATGGAAGGCGATTTTATGTATATTTTAAGTACCTCCATCTAACTACAAGATCTTTGAGAGAAAAAAACGAATACATCTTTGTAGTCTCAACACAAACAAGTTAGTAGACTCAGTAAATATCGACTCCCTAGTTGTGGGCATGTATGTGATGTGTGTAGGTATATATGAATATATAGATCGTTAAAAATAAGGTGGTAGGCCCAAAGTAAAGTTGCTCATGCTAAGCTCCATGCCACCAAATAGAGAGTTAACTTAATTATAATCTTGGCTCTCTCAGAAATGGAATCTTAGGGGAGGGGGCAGGGCCTCGGGGCGGGGCCTCGGGGCGGGGCCTCGGGGCGCGGCCACGCGAGTTGACCCGATTGGGGGTGGGGGGAAGAAATGGAATCTTAAACCAGTCAATCAGGAATTGACTACTGATCAGCACTAGTTAGGTAACCTGTGATCCCCTAAAGTAAAGTAACTTTGCAATAACCAACCCACTTTTTTGCCTAGTATAATTTCTTTGTTTCTGTTCCCTTCAGCCTACAAAAGTCTTTCATTTTGTACAGCTTCTTGGAGTTCCTTTCTATCTGCTAGATTTGATGCTAACTGATTAAATCCCTTTTGCTCAAATACACTCTTAAAATTTTTAATATTTGCTCAAATACACTCTTAAAATTTTTAATATGTCTCAGTTTATCTTTTATCTCTCTATCATCTATCTATATTGTATCACTATGTATATAATTATATCACTATAAGTTTCTATAAGTAATAGGACAGAAAGAAGTGCTATTAAAAATAAATTACCGGGCTTCCCTGGTGGCACAGTGGTTGAGAGTCCGCCTGCCGATGCAGGGGACACGGGTTCGTGCCCCGGTCCGGGGAGATCCCACATGCCGCGGAGCGGCTGGGCCCGTGAGCCATGGCCGCTGAGCCTGTGCGTCTGGAGCCTGTGCTCCGCAAAAGGAGAGGCCACAACAGTGAGAGGCCCGCATACCGCAAAAATAAATAAATAACTAAATTAATTAATTAATTATCATTGGCTTCCCTGGTGGCACAGCGGTTAAGAATCCGCCTGCCAAGGCAGGGGACACGGGTTCAATCCCCTGGTCTGGGCAGATCCCACGTGCCATGGAGCAACTAAGCCCGTGCACCACAACTACTGAGGCCCCGTGTGCCACAACTACTGAAGCCTGCATGCCTGGAGCCCGTGCTCTGCAACAAAGAGAATAGCCCCCGCTCACCACAACTAGAGAAAGCCCGTGTGCAGCAACAAAGACCCAATGCAGCCAAAAATAAATAAATAAATAATTTAAAAATGATAATAATAAAAATAAATTATTAATCTTACGTGGAATTATACCACTGTATATAAAATTTATGCTCTGTTTCTTTTAAATCAAACTTTTCCATATAACTAGCCTTTTGAGAATATCTGACTGCTCTCAAAAAATGAAACTTGCCCTATGCTCATGTTTTCTCTCCTTTGTCTCTGAAAGAATTGTATGTAGACTTATGCCACGTTTTTTCAGAAATAGGCATTGAAATGTCAAAGTAAATGGAAAAAGCAAATTTCATTTTGACCGTGACAAGAAAAAAAGATGAATAAATAAATAAAGGTAGCTTTTTTTCTACAAAGTGAGAAAAACAAAGCCAGCCACTGTATGTGTGAGTAAAAGTCTGCATTTTATTATTGTAAAATAAGAAAATGGTGACACGCAAAGGTAAAATTTGTTTTTCATAACTGAAAGCACTATTGCCAGAGGAGGGAAGTAAATTTGCACGTTGGCCTTTGAAAGGCAGAAAGGTTCACTAGGAAATCAAAACGTTGAGTGTCTGAGTCATCAGCTGTGCTTGTTCTAGGACCCTGCCCCCTCCCCAAGTAGGTATGTACCTTTTTACAGAACTCTTGATATGCTAAGAGCTTAAGGGACTAACACATACACATTAAATTAACAATCAACAATTTTTGAGGAGACTAACATCCAGGTATAGTAAGCATATTTACTGGATGTAGACAATTATTAGCCAGCTGATGGCCTTTATTTAGCCTTAATTAGATATGGAGCTGCAATTGTAGCCTTGCCCTCACTGACTAGGACCACCAAGCTAGTGCCCCGATTTCTTCAATACATCCAAAGACCAACCAGTATCTACAACTGCTTTTCTCTTATGTGGAGCTTCAATAATTGGAATATTACTGAATCATGTTGCACAAAACATCTCCTGTCACCTGACTGGCATTGATATGGTTAGGATGGTTGAATTCCACAACAGTTAGGATACACACCTCTCCAGATTATCACATCCTGGTCATCTTTCTGCTCTCTGCCATCTTTTCATAGTTCCAATTTTGATGACTGAACACTTATTTTTATCTTATAAGCTTTTGTTTAAATCAGTTCAATGAAGTTTCTACATTTAGAGCCCAGTCAATTCAATTAAACTTGCTCATCATGTGAATCAAATGTGTTAAAATACATTTCTGGAAGGCATGCCATTTACCTAGCCTGTCCCTTCCAGGAACCATAATGCTGAGCAGTTAGAGTTTACTTGAGTCAGATATGCATCCTATAAAAACATTTACCAAATTATATATGCAGAAGCCCTTATTCCTACAGGACAAATTACTTGCTCTATTAAAAGTATGGGCACTCCTATGTATTTATTTCTGCTGTAACATTTCACATGCCTGTTAAAGACTCCGAACCATCATTTATCAGCACCGTAACTAAACAAATTGTTTTCATTACATATTAGCCGGGACTAATTCACTTTTTTTATGATCTGGGTTTACCTAATTTATTTTTCTGGGATGACTGTATCCATACTTGATCACACTGTTGCCATTTGGAGGGACTCAGTCTCTTGGCTGTAATTTCCCAAAGTTCAGACTTTAAACGCTAAGTTTCAGTTGCAGGTACTACGGTCTTTGCAACCTCTCTTCTTAATTACTGCATAAATTTCACTCTATACCTTACATATGCTGCAGTAAGGCTAGCCAGCACATATTTATCCATTAAAAAGGTTGTTTTTCTATTTTTCAAGGCAGAAGTTTTGATCTACTTATTTCCAAAAGCTCTGAGTTTGTTTGAATTACTGCAGCAATTGGAAGGTGTTTATACCCCAGTGTTTTTTTGAGAAGAAAGAGTAACTTTTAATTTGAAGCCAAAACAGCTTTAAAGATAAAACAAACACATGATAATTTCGTTGCTACACTGTAAGTCATCTCCTTTTCTCACCAGTAGAAGTGATAGCAGTTTTACTATTTTTACCTTCTTGTATAGCCTCCATGGTCAAGGCTACACAGAGTCACGTGCAAACTGTTTGTACTTGTCACTACATAGTTCAAGGTCACTGAACTGAGTATCTATTTCTTCAGACTCACCACCTATTTAAAATTGGCATATCATATTAAACTGCATACATCTATTCATCTCAAAATCCGAGTGTGTGTTTGGGTTGGTGGGAACATAAAATTCACAGACTGCTTCAATGAACCTTTATTTTAGGCAACAAATAATTGAGCATCCCTTTCGTTTATGCCTAAACTGATAGGAAAGTAACACTTTAGAGAAGAAACAGGAGAGTTACCTTCTCTATGTTCAGGAAATACCCCATAACCCAGGAAAATCCTAGGACAACTATATACATAACTGAAATAAGTATACTTGGTTGTGTGGTCACCCTGGGTCCCAGTTGGCCAATGACTCAGTCAGCCAGCACATGCAAGTAAAGGAAATAGAATCTGCAGGCATACAATTCATATCAAAGGCAAAGCAGGCTAAATGGACCCCTCTCAACTTTTATATCATCCCCTTCCTGGCTCCCAGTACTTCCTCTTTCATAGCATTTTCTGCCTGTGAGGAAGTCCCAGATATTAAATGTTAAATTAACTGTTTTTCCAGATAAAAGACTTTGGAGGGAGAGACATAAAGTCACTCTCGGGGGGCCTGCTGGGAAGACCCCTGATAGATTTTATGCCAACAGATGAGGTCACCAAAGCTCTCAGCAGAAAGTGTGCTTCTCTGAAGTTTCTGATAACTGCATTCCTCTTCATTGGTCTACACTTGATTTGATGATAACTTTTATACCTTCCACTGAATGAGTTAACTACACAGAGAAGATTCTCAGTGTACACTTGCTGAGTGAATCAAGCTAAAACCTACTCTCAGACCTATTTACTGGAGGATACCACTCCAGAAGGGTTACCAAGATTCTCTTTTGCTTATATTTGGAGCATGTCTCTCTTTATCTACGACAGAATCTCTATTAGAGACGACATAGAGCTATCTTATAAGGCAATTTTCTCCTGGTCTTCTGAAATTTTATTAAATAAAGCCTTTTTACATATTTCTCTGGCATTTATGAATGCTAAAAGTCAAGGTTCCTTACACAATGATTCACTTTTTAACCTATTAATATATTTCCAGAATCTTCCCAGCAATGAATACTTTCCTAATATTCTTTTCTTTGGCTAGTATTCTAAGTAAGCTTCTTTCTAGTAATTCTTAAAGTTAAAAAATAAAAAGCTAACATAAAACTCTAGTCTACCAAATGTCTGAAAAGACCAAAACTAACTGAATGCATCGACTCTGAAAGCTATCTAAAAATGTCACAGAGGCAGCTTTTGCCTAAACTTCACTCTGGGGAATCATGTATTTATTTCTTTGCCTTCTGTAGAACTGAATCTAGGCTGGAGCCAATAAAGAACCCTCATTCCCATTGTCATTTTGAAATCTCACCTTCAGTTTGATGGATTATCAATGTTATGAGTCTTTCTCTCAGTCTTTCAAAGGCACACAGCCCCTGATGCTATCTACAAATTCATCATCAGTTAATATGCTATTATCTCAGTAACTGAAGAGTGTAGTATTCAAATCTCAACACCAAAATGAGGAAGGACAGTATTTCTTTCATTCTCACTCAACACCTAGGTCATAAATGCAGATTGATCGGAGTTCATCCTATGATCCCTAGTACCATTTTATCCCCTCAGCTTTCCACGTGGAGGCTGCCCTAGCTAAAACTCCACAGAGAGTTTTGATGTGTGGAAGGCAGGAAAAGAAATCAATTAAAAACTGCAGGCAGCTACTCTGTTTTGAAAGAAACGGAGAAAGGACTTCATCTTTGAGAAACATTATTCCTTTGTTTTGAAAAGCCACCTTGTTGTAATCGTCCATGCCTCTCCCCCTACCCCCCAGACCGTTTTCCATCATTTCTTGCCATGCTCTGAGTCACCAGAGGCTGACCTTTGCAAACGGGGTTTTTGTGATGGCTGATATCTGGTTGGATTCAGCTAATGGGAGGCCTCATCAGGAGAACAGAGGACAAGAGAGAGAACAGGGTATTTCTTCCTCTCTTGGGGTCATGGCGTCTCATTTTTGGAAGTGGTTGAGACTTCCGTAATTTTTCTTCTTACTAGGTACCCTCTCATTTACGATTCCAGTTTTTATCGCTCCAGTAACACTATTTTATTCTCTTGTCCATTAAGATCTGGGCAGAGGGGTTAGGTATTAGCGTCCTCCCCCCCACCGCCCCGTATTGCTCATCTCTGGATGCCTCATCATCCACTGTGTGTTCCCATAACCCTGAGTTGATACACTCTCCAGCCGTAATATCCTTGGGGGCAGGGATTTGGGTTTTGTTAGCAGTCTTTCTCTACCAGCCACAGAATACCTGACACCCTAATAGGTACCTAAAAGATACCGATGCTGAAAGTTCCGTCTAGAATATGAAAATATTTTAGGATATTTACTTGTGTTTACAGCACACTAGGTATATTTACAGCTTTCAAAACTTAAAGATGTGATACTCTGGAAACTGCATAGACGCTGGTACCATAGGTTCCTGGGATTATTGCTGCCTCTCCCTCTTACCTTTGAGGTATTATGGCCAATTCTCTGATGCTCAATTTGTTTCATCTGATAATAGTACTGTCCATAAGTGACTTTTGAGAAAGTCAAAAATGAGAAAAAATTATATACAACATCCATCACTGTCTCTGGCACATTGAACTAAATCCTGCTACTCTTGCTTTAGGACGAATGTATTTTCAAAATCTGGCTAGCCTTCCTCTTTCTCACAGAGTAATAGAGCTATTAAAAAAAAAAAAAAAAAGAACAGGCTCAAAATGGCCACTCAGTCAAAATTACCAAATGTTGAAAAGGTCAAAACGGTATAGCATACCTTTATAATCATAGATTACTGAATGCATTAACACCCCAATCCCTCATTCTTTAAGAAAAGATTTTAATAAGGACCCAAGATGGCCACACATTAATCTTCTCCCATGACAACTGTTGTTCCTTTTCTGGGAAATGTATACATGTAACCTCTGCTGACACTGAACTACAATTTGGATGCCACACTGGTTTTGATAACAAATGGATACCCAGGAGGAGGGCGATAGGAAACATGCTAGATGCTCACAAAAGAAAAAGGCTTTCAAATATGTTGTGGGTTAATTTCATCCAAACTGCCAAGTCTAGAGAATGATGTAATTGACATCCCTTCTTAAGAATATTTTTGAGCTTTCACAAGGCTGGGCTGGGCTTTTCACACAGGCTTTCAATCAAGCACCTGCTTCCCAAATTAAAGAGCCAAAAGACTCACTGATGTGAGTTCATGATTACAATGTCAAATATTTCTTTGTAACTGTTGGACCATTTTCAACCCGATCAGTTTTATTTTTATTTTTCATGATGTTTCCAGGGATAACATAGACACATAATCACAGTCTGTTAGAATCATAAAGGGCTTTAGGGACCTCTTAGCCCATTCTTCTCATTTTATAGGTGAGAAAACTGAGAACCACAGAGGGTAAGTGGCCTAAGTTCACAGAGTTAGTGGCTAAGCCAGAACAATGCTGAAATCAACTTGAATTACAAATAGACAGCTCTTGAAATTATTTCATACAGATTCCATTTCCTTCTAAATTTATCTTTAAGAAAGTGCTTAAAGCGTCGATGGTGAGGGAATCACACAACAAGAGGCTTGGATCACCTGAAGACAACTATAAAAATCAGGAGGGGTAAACACTTTGGTATTCAAGAACTGTGTTCCCAAAATCTCCCAAGGAAAAGTCCAGCATTTCACTTCCTTCCCTCCAGCAGCCACCTGGACCAAGACTTTGCAACAAGCTTAGGCAGCATTTCACTCAAATCAATTCAAAAAGCATCTAGTTATTTGGAGAAATCAAATGTACAATTTGATAGGAGTTCAAAATATAGTTTCTTGAAGAAGTTTGGGGCAAAATATGCAAAACATTGTACTTTCATGTATTAAGGAATGGCACTGGCAAAATAATGGTCGTTGGTAAGGATGGATGCAAAGGCATGGTAGAAAAGACCCATGGGAATAACGTGGCGTTTATCCTCTAGGCAAGCATATAACCTGTAAAAAGAGATGGATCGGCATCTAATCCCTATTCATTCCAGTAGATGTGAAAGCAAAATGACCTTGTGTTAGAGATCCCAGTCCTAAGAGGCTGGTTTCAAAGATCTGCAATATGACCTAGAGTAGGAACTGATTTTACAATTTTTGTTTTTGCAGAATAAAAAGACATTTCATTTTGCTTGCCAATAGTCCAAAACTACGAACAACAGAAAAAGGGACATATTGCTTACAAGTGATTAACCTTCATTAACAGGAATATGTTAGATCTTTCTCTTTTCTGTTTTTGGCACTAATGAGGATTTGTTGTCCTGGTGATGGGGGATTTTCCTCTCTGGTTTCTTCTTCCCAGGCAAAAGATTATACTTAGTTCTGGATGTTTTTTTCCTCCAACGTCAGGGTAAAAAGATATTTTCTAACCCCTGAAGGCTCTGGTTGCCTTCATATGGATTGGCTTGTGTTGGATGAACCCTGCTGGTAATCCTCAAACTCTTCTGACCTAGTTCCTTAAGTATGAAAAATGCATAACCCTAAAAGCCTCTTTGACCCTTATATTCTGTTGCATTCACATATTGTAGAGTAAATAAAATCAGAGTAAACGTGGATTTCCAAGATGCAACCTCTTGTCACCTGGCTTACCTACTATGCTAGTCATTTTTCATTTGTTTTCCTCAGCTCCCAAGGCAAGATCCATTTTCAGTCCTCCTTGGTGTCTGGGAAACCTGGCTTCCCTAGACTGCATATACCAGCTCTCTTACCCTCTGGCTTCCCGCTGGATTTGGCAGAGTGGAAGGAGAGAAATCTTGTTGATGTTCTTGCAAGAGCCATGTTTCTTTGTGGCTAGGGCTCCCATTGGAGCCCAGCTCTCTCTGGATTCTGGCAATAGAATTTTCTTCCGTACTTTCTTCTGGCCAAAGGGTTGGAACGACTTCCAACTGTTGCTAGCCCCCGAATGCCTCATACTTCCCAGATAGTTTCCTCACCTTTGTCCTCACCTCTGTATATAATACTGTCATAGCTTCTATAACTTCTCTTCCGTTAAACCTTTCGTGTGAGCCCTTTGTTTCTTGCCAGGGCACTAACTGATAGGCTGCTCTCACCATGTATCTATTCTCTGTCTCCCCTTGACTGTAATTACTCTTGATGGCAGAGAAGTCAAAGGCTGCCTCACTTTTGCTAGGGTTCTCAGTATTCACTGCAAAGCCATGCATCTGGCATTTGATTGAGAAAGCTGACTGATAGCACAGGCAAGATAGTACACTGTCTTGTCTTATTAAAAGCTGCCTTCAAAAGCTGTCATTAAAACCATTTCAACACGCACAAGCTGCTAATGAGCTAGAATGACTCACGTCTTTGATTTGGCCTGTGAGCTCCAATGCATTTATTTCATAGCCAGAGACAAAATGAGTGATATTCCCAGTTTATATTGTGCCCAGATAACAACAATAAAAAAATTACTTTGTTTCACACAGGTCTGGCTTTTTAGAAGTCTTGTGTGTGAAAAGGGTTACGTGGAGGGATTCATAATCTGCAGGAATCTCTGATCTTCTGGTGTCTCTGATGGTCCCCAAAGGATCTTGATTTCCTACCACTAAAATTTGGAAGTTTCCATCTGGAATTTCCTTCCTTTAGGTAAATTACTTATTCATGTGTGTAAAAAATATTTACTGGGCACCTCCCACTACCTTGTTCTAGTCTTTGCTCTAGGAACTGAGATGATGATGGTATGGAAAATGGACATGTACAATAAATAAATAAACAAATGAATAACTTAGATAGTTTAAGATATAAATGCATATAGGTAAGGAAATAAGACAGGGCAATACAACCAAGAAATGGGGCAGAGAGAGACTTTCCATAGAGTGGCCAAGAAAGGCCTTAGATCCCCACTCAATCTGAGACCAAAATGACCAGAAAAAAAGCCAGATCTGGAAAGGTCTAGGGCAAGGGTCAGCAGATTCTGGTGGCCTGTGCACCAATCCAGCTCATCCCCTGCTTTTGTAAATAAAGTAGTTTTATTGAAACAGAGAAGCAGAGTCGTTGTTATTTGTTTATGTATGGCTGCTTTTCTGCTACAATGGCCGAGCCGAGTAGTTGTAACCGAGACCAGATGGCCCCTAAAGGTGAAAATATTTACTATGTGACCTTCTACAGGAAAAGTTTGTTGAACTTTCATCTTGGGGAAGAACATTTCAAAGATAAAGAAGGGCTAGTTCAAAGGCTTTAAGACAGGAACCAGTTTGTGGGTCCATGGGACTGGATTGCAGCATGTGGGGTGAAGAGTGGATGGAAACCATGTCGGGGTGTGCAGAGGCAAGACCATGATAAGCAGACTGGATTTCATTTTACATGGGAAACAGAGACATTTTTTATTTCTATCTGAGAGTGAAGTGATCTATGTTTACTTTTGCAACGCCAGACACATTCTAGGAGATGTGTTTTTATGTACAGCTTTTTATCTTACTTCCTCCTAATACATATCTAGCTAGATAAAATAATTGGTCTCATTTTAGAGGGGAGAAAAATCAAACTAAGAGAATTTAAGTGACTGGTCAGAGATCAAAATGCAAGTGGCTGAGCTGGGACCTGCCCAAATCCAAGAGGCTGGTGACTGCATGAGAAATGAGAGACATTTGATTTCCAAGCCTGTACAACTCGATGGCTCTCATATATATAATAATGATATAATTAGAGGAGTAGAAAGGCAGTCTGTCCCCCTGAATGCGTCTTCTGTGTGTTTAGTGATGCCTGAAACTCCACTATGAGAAGGTCAACCATTCGGCAGCTCTACCTAGGTTACAGAATAATTGTTCCCATTCACTTTGTCCATTTAGGTACTAACTTTTCTGAAGAGCAATGAAAGAAGTGCACCACATTCATATAAAAGTAAGGCATGAATAATTGTAGCCCTGGGCTTCCCTGGTGGCGCAGTGGTTGAGAGTCCGCCTGCCGATGCAGGGGACACGGGTTCGTGCCCCGGTCCGGGAAGATCCCCCATGCTGTGGAGCGGCTGGGCCCGTGAGCCATGGCCGCTGAGCCTGCGCGTCCGGAGCCCGTGCTCCGCAATGGGAGAGGCCACAGCGGTGAGAGTCCCGCGTACCGCAAAAAAAAAAAAAAAAAAAAAAAA
>RJWK010004597.1:0-58787 GCA_004363435.1 Platanista minor | reverse complement strand
TTTTTTTTGATATTGAGCTGCATAGTCTCATGCTTTCTTAATTTGACTTGAAGAGGGCTGGACCACTCTTTCTACTTCCAGTCTCCTGTGTTAATTCATTCTACTCAGTAGGGGTAGACTGTGTAGAGTAAGACCAGATCATGCCACTTCCTTCCTTAAAAGCCTCTGATGGCTTTTTATTGCCAGTGGAAAGGCCAAAATTCTTAGCATGGAAAATAAGACCCCCTGTGAGTGGTCCCAAGTTGAGGAGTCCAGTGTCATCTCTTACTACTTCCTCCTTTTTTGCTCTGTGCTCCAGCCATTGCCAGTGGTCAGATTCACTCTATGCCTTCTCACTTGAGGACCCTGCACATGCTACTCCCTCTACCATGGATAACATTTTCCCCTTTTCCACTATTGGTATAGATTTTCCACGAGTATATCTTTACAAATAAATAGTTTTGCCAAATTATTATAGACTTTTTCATAAACTTTTAGTTTTAGAATAGTTGCAGATTTACCGAAAAGTTGCAAACATAATACAGAGAGCTCCCATACACTACACTCTGTTTCCCCTGTTATTAACATCTTTTGCTAGCATGACACATTTGGCACAACTAATTAACCAATATTGATACCTTATTATTTTTTTCTTTTTTATTGAAATATAGTTAATTTACAATGTGTGTTAGTTTCAAGTGTACAGCAAAGTAATTCAGGTATATATATATATATATATATATATATATATATATATATATATATATATATATATATTCTTTTTCAGATTCTTTTCCATTATAGGTTATTATCAAGATATTGAGTATAGTTCCCTGTGTTATACAGTAGGTCCTTGTTGTTTGCCTGTTTTATATACAGTGATGTGTATATGCTAATCCCAACCCCCTAATTTATCTCTCCCTCCCCACCTCTACCCCAGACTATACCCTTTGGTAACTATAAGTTTGTTTTCTATGTCTGTGAGTCTATTTCTTTTTATAAATAAGTTTATTTGATGATACTTTATTATTAACTAGAGTCCATACTTTATTCAGATTTCTTTAGCTCTTACTAATACCTTTTTTCTGTTCCAGTGTCCTATCCAGGATATCACTTTACTATTAATTATGATATCTCCTGAGGCTCCTCTAGGTTTTGACAGTTTCATAAACTTTCCTTGCTTTTGATGGCCTTGACAGTTTTGAGGACCACTGGTCAGATATTTTGTACAATGTCCATCTACTAGAATTTGTCTGGTGTTTTTTTCATGGTTACACAGGAGTTATGAGTTTTGGGGAGGAAGACCACAGAGTTCTGCTTTCATTACATGATATCAAGAATAAATGCTATCAACATGTCTGTTAATATCAAATCACTGTTAATGTTCACCTTGATCACTTGGCTGGGACAGTGTTTGCCAGGTTTCTCTTTGTAAAGTTACTCTGCATATTCTCCATACTGTAATCTTTGAAAGGAAATCACTACATGAAGCTCATATCCAAGGGGCTGGGACATTATGCTCCACCTCCTTGAGTAGGAAGCATCTACATAAATTATCAATTTAGATTTTTTAAAACATTTTGTTCTCTTGGATACCTATTTTTACTCACAGGTTTCTAATAACCAGTTTGGCTTATTCTCAGTGGATTGTTTTGACTTTGGGTAGTCACAGAATTAGGATAAAAGGTACATATATGGTTCAGTTTTCTAATTCCTTTCTAAGGCCTAGCTTCTAAACTGGAATTATTTGTTAACATTTTAAATATATAATTTATAGTCTTTAATCTTTACAGATGATAAAGAATACCATCTATTCTTTAGAAAGAGAAGAAGCAAAAGACTTGAAATGTTAATGATTCAAGTTAGCAGAAAGTGAAAATTATTGATAAACTGGACACTATTGTTTTACATATAGCTGCCTAGGGAGAGGTGGTAGAGGAATTCTTAAAGTTGCACAAATACTTTCTAACCATCCAAGGGCAATTCAGTGCACTTTCAAGAATTTGTTCTTATGTTCCCCAAGTCCCATTCCAGTACATGTTATTATTTGTGTATCATGATCTAGAGCAGAAAAGGGTAACTTTCCTTCATGAGTGCCTGCCCTGTATGTTCTTCAGTTAATATACTTTACTAAAATAAAGAATTTGCCACTGTCTATTATCAGATTCAGACAGAGTATTCTGTTTTTGAATTGGCGTGTCTTTGGAGAAAACATCTCTTGGCAAAACATTTGTGTTTGTAAAACCTTTGTGTTTGAAAAACAGAGAAACCTACCACCCAAAAAGAATCTTATTTTAGCCTCCCATAAAAATCAGCTTGAAAAAATGCAGCAAAGTACATTTAAGCAGTAACTAGTTCACCACTAGTTGTTTTCCTGAATTCAACTAGTTTTTTCCCAAGCTAACTTATGTGTAGTTAAGGCCTAAATCTAGATCCTTTTAGATTTACAGTAAAGTTTCTTTCCCTAAGTACTTCCAATAACTAAACAGTTAAGACATGGTTCACATGGCCTGAATTTGATTGCTGGAATCTCCCTAAAAGTGCTTTCCCTGAGGCAGAATTTCCCTGAGAAAATAAAAGAACAAAAGAAATGAAGTCAAACTTTATTTTGGAATTTCTGTATTGGAAACGGAGCTCTTAATCACAGAAAGTAGGTCTTCAAGTTGAATTCTCTAAAACAGAACCGCATGGTACTTGTAAATTTAAAATACAGAAAGCAAGCAAGCCATTGACAGTAGAATGAGTGATTTGGAAGCTTCACATTAGTCATTTTATTTGATTTTAAAGTGACCAACCATAAGAGGTATATTATGACTGCCCAATTATTTCCTTATATTCTGAACAGGTAACTGTGGATATGTCCCAAGCATACACGACATGGGAGCCAATACCACAAGGACTATGTGAGGGCCTGCTAACAATTCTTCCCAGCAAGAAGAGTCACCCTGGAAAGCTATACACATCTATATGGGTTGATATGAAGGGAGAACTACAGCTACTATATTTACAAAAGAGTACACAAAATAATACCTAGTTTTTGGTAAAATATAGAGCTAGAGTATAAATGTCTATATATGCCAAAAAAGGTATGGAAAGATATATACACTAAAATGCTAACAGTGCTGAATAGTAAGAGAGTGAATGATTTGTATTTTCCTCTTGTACTTTATTACAGTTTCTGAATTTTTCTAATAGTATTTTTTTAACTTTTTTTTTTAAAAAGATACACCTAAACATAGCTTTTCTCTTTCCTGCTGGAATTTCATTTCTTTTTTACAGTCATATTTCTCTTAACACTCTGCAAGTGCAACACTTACTATCATCATACGCTTCACTATTTGCAACTAAGTGGAAGGAATTCAGACTCTTTGGAAAAAAAAACATACTGATGATATGATATCTAATGGTGACGAGGATCAATTGGAGGCCACATAGAAAAAATTAAAATTCCATCTGTTTTTCCTAGAAGAATTTTTAAAGGCCCTTTAAGGTTTATATAACAATCTGGCTATACATGAAACTGTTGTATTTACAGTATCTGTTATCATTGGTGGTCATAAACATAACTTGATTTTTTTCCAACAGAAAGAAAAGTATGCAGTGTTCTCTAGTTAATTCACATAACTAAACACCTCGAAATCTCCTGGAACTGATAAAGTTTATCAGAAGCCCTCTCGTAGGAATGAAGGGAAGTTTATGCATTTAACAGGCATAAGTTCTCATATTCAGAGTATTTTTTTAAAACTTGTAAAATACAGTGGTTTCTGGCAACAAAACTTTAATAAGCATTGACTTTGATGGTGCATGAGTAAGGATACTGGCAGTTACAAGAGAAAAATATGCTCTTCATATGCCCTTGACTGCTTCTTCTCTGGGCACAGGTCATTCTGTGAATCAGACACACAGTTGCACGAGGGATGGGCATGCACAGAGTTGGGGGGAGGGGCAGGGGATGGTCGGGGAGACAACCACATAACCAACCAGAGTCAACTGGGCAATGTTCCAGACAATCTGAAAACTTCATTGAATGCAGAAAACCACAATATGGAGGTTGAGAACACAGGTTCTCGTACAGTGATTCAACATGTAGTGTGCACGGAAATCACCCAAAGGAGCTAGAGTGTGCCCAAGAATTTGCATTTTTAATAAGCTCACAGATATTGTTGATGCTGCTGGTCTGTGGGTCACACTTTGAGAATAAACAGAATCAGGCGCCTCAAGTACGGTCTCCACCACTTACTGACTACCCGACAGCAAGCAAACGAATGTGCTAATCCCTCTCCAGCTCAGTCAACTCTGTGAAATGGGGTCATAATAGTCCCTGCCTCACAGTATTGTTGTAAGTATTAAATGAGAGATGTCATCTAAGGCTCTTGGCAAAATACTCAATAAACATCATAACTGTAGTTCTGATATTATTATTCCTCCTTTTTTTAAACATCTTTATTGGAGTATAATTGCTTTACCATGGTGTGTTAGTTTCTGCTTTATAACAAAGTGAATCAGCTATATATATATATATATCCCCATATGTCTTCCTTCTTGCATCTCCCTCCCTCCTACCCTCCCTATCCCAACCCTCTAGGTGGTCACAAAGCACCGAGCTGATCTCCCTGTGCTATGGGGAAGGGTAAGCTGGGACAAAGTGAGAGAGTGGCATGTTCATATATACACTACCAAATGTAAAACCAATAGCTAGCGGGAAGCAGCCACATAGCTATTATTATTAATATTAATATTGTTTTGATAGTTTATCTAACCCCACAAAGCAGTTGAGGACACTGAAGCCCCAAGAGATTGAGTGACTGTCACATGATTCCTGAGCCAATGACCAGTACAGCTAGGATGTGGACCCTGAGCTTTCGGACACTCTCACAACACCAGACTGAGTGTGCTCTGAGATACCTTGCAGAGGTTGAGCATTTTTCATCTCGTCTCAAACCCATGATCTTCATGTTGGAAATAAATACAAAAACAAGCCTCCAAAGGACATGAGCATCTAATAAAGCTGACTAACAACAACCTTGCACCGCTTCTGCCAGATTGAAAGAGAACGTACAGTACTGGGTTATCAAAACAGAAAACCAAGGCCGAGCTGAATGAAGAAACTGTTAACGGGCCTAATAACTGAGGTGCTGGCATTACCCTTATTTCTGGAGAAGGCGAGGAGTCTGGCTGACATTAAACACATCCCTTAAACCCCAGGAACATGTAAGGGGGGCAAGTCACAGTCACAATATAAGCCTCCAGCAGGACGCTTGAGATAACAGGAGGTTATTGTCAAAGCATTGCCTGCCTTTGGCCTGCTGAAAAAGAAAGAATTCCTTAACTTTAGCTTTAATAAAGTGCACAATTATGCATTTTAGAAGAACAGAACAAACCTCCTTTCCCCAGCCAATAGAATGTGATGTGCTTTTCAATAAAGCTGCTGAGAAGGGCAATAAATCCTAGCCTAGTTGTAATACTACGTCTAAGCTGAAAAACAAGGAATAAGATGCTCTTCTCAAGTCTCCAGTCAGCTTTCCACTTTGGGAAATTGGGACAATAGGGAGAAACAGAGATCCTTAGAACATTTTCTTCAAGGCAGATCTGAAAGGAAGATTATTAAGAATAACTTCAGAACATTCAGAAGATTCCGGTAATCTTTGCATAAGCTCAGAAAATTGCTTCGAATTTTACTGAATTGACCATTTACTTCCTAGAATTATTATGAGGATTCATTTGATTAATATATAGAAAGAGCTTAATACAGGCCCTAGCACATAGTAAGTGCTCTATAAGTGTTTGCTGTTATATTAATAATTAGGAATTATTATGACGATTTGGTATTATAAAGTCACAGGGTTTACAGGTTGGTTCAGATCTCTGTGACTCTCATGACTATGTGAGGTAAAGAAATTTGCTCCCCCATTGGGCTAAAATAGAGAGAGAAAGAGAATGATTGAGGGGAAAATAAACATTTTGACAATAAAAGTTTTATTAAACATGGAAACAATCCTTTTTACGAAGAACTGAATTTAATGTTTTGGGTGGGAGAGTGGTTGTTTTGTTTAGTTTTGTTTTCATGTGTTAACATATTCTATGGAGAAAGACACAGACCTACTAGAGAATGGACTTGAGGATATGGGAAGGGGGAGGGGTAAGCTGTGATAAAGTGAGAGAGTGGCATGGACATATGTACACTACCAAACGTAAAATAGATAGCTAGTGGGAAGCAGCCGCATAGCACAGGGAGATAAGCTCGGTGCTTTGTGATCACCTGGATGGGTGGGATAGGGAGGGTGGGAGGAAGGGAGACGCAAGAGGGAGGAGATATGGGAACATATGTATGTGTATAATTGATTCACTTTGTTATAAAGCAGAAACTAACACCATTGTAAAGCAATTATACTCCAATAAAGATGTAAAAAAAAAAAAAAAAACTGGAAGGGGATACACCCCAACATGTCAACAACCATCATCAAAAAAAAAACAAAAAAAAATTCAGGACTTTTCAAAACCACAGTTGAAGGCGTTTAACCTGAGATAGTCAGAATATGAACATAAACACGCAAGTAGGAAGCATTAAATGTCTTTTTTCTTACTTTCTAGTTCATCAAAATCAGGTTAGTTAATAGTGAAATAATCATCTCACAGAATACTTTTCTACCATATTTATTTCACTAATTGTAATTTTTGTTTTATAATTTTTAAAGTATTCTTAAAATTTTTAAGAATACTTAACTTTATTTATTTATTTATTATTTTTGGCTGTGCCGGATCTTAGTTGTGGCTTGTTGTGGCATGCGGGATCTTTAGTTGTGGCATGCAGACTTCTTAGTTGCAGCATGTGGACTCAGTTGGCATGCGGACTTAGTTGCGGCATGCATGCGGGATCTAGTTCCCCGACGAGGGATCGAACCCAGGCCCCCTGCATTGGGAGCACGGAGTCTTACCCACTGGACCACTGGGGAAATCCCACTAACTATAATTTTTTAATGTGCCCTGACATCTTACTGAGTTCTGAATGACCATTTGCATTATTGTTTTTGAACTGGACAGTTCCACCTATTCAGGGTACTAGGGCCCAAATGTATGTATTTTAATACAGTTTTGGAAATACAAAATTATGGAGCTATTCATGAGGGTAGCATAAATATGATCCCAGGCAAGTCAAAAAGTATGCTGATTGAGTTATCCTCCACCTCAGCTGGCTCCTACTGACCCAAAACACACTCTCCTCCATGTCCCATACAGTCCCCTAACTTCCTACAAGAGGTGACTCTGAAACCGAAGCATTAGGTAGGATTGTGGTTAAATATTTTGTTTGATCTTAACTTAGGTAATATAATTTCATACAATAATAAGTAGAAGTCAAGAGAAGGGAGGGAATTCCCTGGTGGTCCAGTGGTTAGGACTCAGCCCTTTCACTGTAGTGTCCCGGGTTAGATCCCTGGTTAGGGAACTAAGATCTCCCAAGCCATGCAGTGTGGCCAAAAAGGAAAAAGGGGTGGAGGGGGGAGGGGAAAGAGAGAGAAAGATGGGAGAGGGGAGCCAAGATTTAATGTTAACTACAGCTCCTGGAAAAGAAGTCCACCTTAGATAAACTTGTTCTTTGTTCTCCACCATACTTCTTCCGTGGCAAATTTATATCTTAGGGCAACATGTTCTGTTAGTGGAGGACATCTAGACACCTTTCCCTTTCCACTCTGCCATAAAGGCAAGCACCTTTTGTTTTGAAGCCTACTGACTGGCTACATCAGGTACAAAGTGTTATCAAATTAACCTAGCTCTCAGTGTTACTTTCCCCAGGAAGAAAAACTTTGAGGAAATTAAAACAGCAGCAGGTTATCCAGGCAAATACTTATTTAGCTGTCATTAGCTCTCGGTGGGAGTCCTAATTCTACCACTAAGGGCAAAAGAAGGCAACATTATTTCTCAACTTCATCTTTTGAATTCTTACTAACAAAAAGGACTTTTTTATTCTTTATTAAAGCTTAGGAGGAAATAGTGATATATCTTTGATCACTGTAACGCTTTACTTACAGAATACAATAAAGAAATTTCTCAAATAGAAAAATACAGTGTGATCTTCATCTGCAAATAGAATTACGTCTTTCATAGCAGAATTCAGGCAGATCAGCTAGCTAATTCTGGTCCAAATCACAGTGATTCATTACATAAAAATTCATGAAAGGAACAAATTTTCTTTCTCTAGAAGGCACCCAGGCCATCTGTCTCAAAGCTCCACTAATCGTTCTGTATTTCAGAGCTTAGGTTGCCCTAAGCTCTGAAAGACCAGTGGCTGGGCAGTAACGTAGTGCCACCTAGCTTCCCTCCTGAGGGATATTTGTCCATCACTAGATGTTCTCAAATGCCTACAGAAACTAGACTGGATTCAGAAATGTGCTAAGGCTTTATGAGGCAGAAATAGAGAAAGGAGAAAATTTCTCCTTTCATATTCCTTCAAAGACAACTGACCCTCAGAGGTGGACCCTGGACTTAGGCAAGAGATTCTACAATCTAGAAGTCCCACCATCCTGTCTAGCCTTTCCCCACCCCATCACCCCTACACTCCGCAGGAGGAGAATACGTATTGTAGCATATACAGTGCTTATGGTGATGACTACCCACATCGTGTATTCCTTCTAACCACCTCAACATGTGCCATCAATATTCCCACCTCTGCTGTAAATGCTTTCCCCAGACTAAAGTTTCCTCCCCATTAATTCTCCCTTTCAAATCCTTCCAATTTTTCAAGCCCCACTTCTTTTATGCAGTCTTCCCTAACTATACCAAACTCCAATAATAATTTCATCTCTGAGTTACACTGTGTTCCCAGTTCTTCCTTGTGTCTTTTGTTACTCTGCATGCACTTCCTTGTCCATTCCAGTCATGTACCTGGAGTCTCCTACTCATGCTTCAAGACTCAGCTCTGCTCTCTACACTGTTCTTGAGCACACACACTCCCTCCTTCAGACAAACTGAGACACTGCCTCCTTGGTGCACATACCTCTGTTAGGGAACTCATTTTTTTCCTCACCCTATTAGAATCTAAGCAGGGACTGTGTTTTAGTCTTCTGCTTTAAAATAATCATTGACACATTGTTATTGAGTTAATAAATGGTTGAAAGAATGAAATAAAGCCTTTTAATTATTTCATGTGTTACTGCTCATTTTTTCTCCAACTAGTCTACATTTCCTGGGGAAAGACTATATCTTTTAGTCTTTCCATTGCTATAATCCTGAACACAATGACAGATGCCTGCCTAATCCCTTGTGACCTTATCAAAAACAAAAACCCTGCATTTCCCTCGTGAACTGACTTTCCCACTCTCTGAAGCAGTCTCCTCTTCCCTCTCACCGATACTACCATTCTCATTCCCAACTAAAGACTTTGCTTCTTTTTAAAAAACTTTTATTGAAATATAGTGGATTTACAATGTTATGCTAATTTCTGTTATACAGCAAAGTGATTCAGTTATACATATATATATATATTCTTTTTCATTATGTTTTTTGAATATTGAATACAGTTCCCTGTACTATACAGTAGGACCTTGTTGTTTATCCATCCTGTATACAATAGTTTGCATCTGCTAATCCCAAACTCCCAGTCCTTCCCTCCCCGACGTCCTTTCCCCCTTGGCAACCACAAGTCTGCTCTCCATATCTTGAGTAGAGATGCTGCTTCTTATTTCACTGAAAAGTAGAAGCAATCAGGGTTTCTGGCAGTAGAGTTGACCAGAAACTGTAAAACCTGCCTTCTACATAATACCTAAGAATGCTCAATAAAGTATTTTTTAAAACCTTTTGTAAATCATTGGTGAAATGGCAGGAAAATTAGGGAAATGAGCGGAGGAAAGAAATAAGATGGGAGAGAAATGAAGCGTACAAGACATGCTAGGCATGTGCCTTTGGCTTCATTGCTGAGGAAGGACTGAAGATAAAACTTATGGTGGCCCACGGCATGGGAGCAGGTGGGAGTCTGTCCGCAGAAATCCAAGACACAGTCTATTCTCAACGCATTAGCCAGAGTGAGCATTTTAAAGTGTCGTTCAGCTGCTCACAATCCTCCAATGACTCCTTATTTCCTTGAGAGTAGAATCCCAGGCCTTTAAAGGCTCTCTGTGACCTGAGGCTCTTCCTCCCTCCTTGAACTCTCTCTTGTTTTACTCCCTCCCTCCTCTTCCTCTCCAGCCACACTGACCTTCTTCCTCTTCCTTATGCTATTGATATCCCGGATATAAATAGCCATACTATTGTATACTTCGGGTCCTTAACTCTTTCTATGTCCCTTTCCAGTTCCCTAAACTTCATGTGACTTACCCCTCACTTCATTTAGCTCAGCGCTCAATATAACATTCCAGGGCTTCCCTGGTGGCGCAGTGGTTGAGAGTCCGCCTGCCGATGCAGGGAACATGGGTTCGTGCCCCGGTCCGGGAAGATCCCTCATGCCGCGGAGCGGCTGGGCCCGTGAGCCATGGCCGCTGAGCTGCGCGTCCGGAGCCTGTGCTCCGCAACGGGAGAGGCCACAACAGTGAGAGGCCCGCGTACCGCAAAAAAATAAATAAATAAAAAATAATAATAATTTTAAAAATTGTATATATATAAAACATCCCAGAAAGGCCTTCCCTGATTGCATTATAAAAAAAAAAAGAGACCCCTCACCATTCACTCTCCATCCTCTTACCCAGCTTTATTTTGCTTCACAGTGCTATCACTGCCTGAAATTACACTTCAAATTTTTATTAAGTATTTATTACCTGTCTTCCCCACCTGAATGTGAACTTTATGAGGGAAGAGACTTTCTCATTTACATCAATAAACCAATCCTAGACTGGGCCAGAAGAGAGGGGTGCTTTATTCACACATAATATTTCAGAGCGGTAGGGACTTTGGAAGAAAGATGGCACCAAGGGAGGTGTATTCGTCATTGGGAAATAACTGCTATGATATACAACCCCCGAAGTTCAGGAACTTAACACGGTAAACGTTTATTCCTTGCTCAGATGGAAGTCCTCACAGGTGTTCCTAGTCACATGGCCCAATGGGTGAGCAGGCACCCTCAATCTAGGGGCTCTGCTATCCCCTAGGACCTTGGAGTCCTCCACTGGATCCTTTGCATCTGACCAGAAGATGAGAAACTAAGGAGAGCATAGAGTATTATCCAGGAGGCTTTAGGGGTCAGGTCTGGAAGTCACTTTCACCCACATTCCTTTCATCAGAACTCACAAGGCCATATCTAACTTTGAGGGAGCCTGGAAAAGCAGTCTACCTGATTCTAGAGGGACGAGGAAGTAGGGTTTGATGCACACGTAGCATAGTAGGGTCTGTGCAAAAAGTAAACAGCAGGCAATGCACAGCTGAGGTACAAAGGATGAGAAACGTACCCTGGAATAGTGTTCTAGAGGAAGGGAACAGCAGATGCAAAGGCAAAGAGGTGTGGGAAAATAATAGTCCATTTTAGGAACTTCAGGTTGTAGATATGACTGTATCCATTGTGAACATCCAATGCAAAATGAAAAGGTGTAAAGTTGAGGGAATAGGCAGAATCTAGACCATGAAAGACCCTGTATGCCGTGACAAAGTGTTCAGACTTATCTTGAGGGTGGCAGGGAGCCACTGAAGGATATTAAAGGCAAGGGTTGGAGAATAATATGATCAAATGTGTGTTATTGAAAAATCACTCCGATGGCTGTATGGAAGATGAATTTGGGGTAGAGAGAATGGAGACAGAATAATTAGACAGGAAGCTATTGCAGAAGTATCAGTATAACAAGAAATGTTGAGGGATGGGAATCAAAACTAAGATAGTAATTATATATTGCTTGTTTAAAAAATATTTTAAAGTCTCATGAGCAGATTTATTGTCTTTGATGAGCTAAAGACTCTAATATTATTCCTGGAGCTTAGAAAGCCATCTAACACAGGTTAGCAAAGTCACATTTTAATTAAATTTCTAATTGGATTTTTAATGCTTGACATTAAAAATTAGAGGTCAGTCTAAATGGATAAAGCTATTTCCAATCAAAGCTAAAAGATTACTTGGGGCGGGGCGGGGGGGCAGGCAGTAAAAGGTATGAGTGAACTTTCACTTACTTTGATAGTGTGTGTAAGAGGGGGAAAAATTAATGAACATCTCCCCCCAATACCCATTGTGATAATACGATTCTAATCAAAGGACAGATGAAAAGGATAGCTTTTACATCATAAACTGTATTCAACTCTACTAGATAAATTAATATCACACTTCAATTAAATTGTTTTAGGTGTTTCTATAACCACAACTACTAACATTTTTACATTTTCTCCTTATAATTATAAACTTTTCCATTTCCCTGAATCATTACTGATCCACAATACTAATTCTCTTTTTTTTTTTAATGGGGAGGAGGGGAATCATATTTTTTAATTCAAAAAAATAATTTTTCAGCTTTCTTGAGTATAATTGACAAATAAAAGTTGTATATATTTAAGGTATACAATGGGATAGTTTGATATATGTATCCATAATTACCAAAATCAAGTAAATTAACACTCTTATCACCTCACATAGTACCATTTTTATTTATTTGTTTATTTTGGTATGGTGAGAACACAAGATCTAGTCTATTAGCAAGTTTCAAGTACAAAATACAGTATTATTAACTGGTCACTATGCTTTACATTAGAATTTATTCCTCTTATAACTGAAAGTTTGTACCCTTTGACCAATATTTCCTTATTTTTCCAACCCTCCAGTCCCTGGTAACCACTATTCTACTCTGGTTCTATGAGTTTGACTTTTGTAGATTCTACAGATAAATGAGATAATACAGTATTTGTCTTTCTCTGTCTGACTTATTTTACTAAACATAATGTCTTCCAGGTTTATCCATGTGGTCACAAATGACAGGATTTCCTTCCTTTTATGGCTGAATAATATTCCAGCGTGTATATATACCACATTTTCTTATTCATTTGTGAACAGACACTTAGGTTGTAGGTTGTTTCCATATTGTGGCTATTGTAAATAATGTTATAATGTTATAAGCACAGGGGTCCAATATCTCTTTGAGATCCTGATTTCAATTCCTTTGGCTGTATACCCAGTAGTGGGATTGCTAGATCATATGCTAATTCTATTTTTATTTTTTTTTTACAAATCTCCATGATGTTTTCCACAGTGGCTGATCCAATTTACATTCTCATCAACAGTTTACAAAGGTTGCTTTTTTTCCATACCCTCACCTACAAGTATCACTTGTGGTTTTTTTAAATTAATTTTTATTGGAGTATAGATGCTTTAGAGTGTTGTGTTAGCTTCTACTGCAGAGCAAAATGATTCAGCCATACATATACATATATCCCCTACCTTTTGGATTTCCCTCCCATTTAGGACACCACAGTGCATTAAGTAGAGTTCCCAGTGCTATACAGTATGTTCCCCTCAGGTGTCTATTTTATACATAGTATCAATAGTGTATATATGTCAGTCCCAATCTCCCAATTCATCCCACCCCACCCCTTTCCTTTTTGGTACCCATACATTTCTTCTCTATGTCTGTGTCTCTATTTCTGTTTTGCAAATAAGATCATCTATAACATTTTTCTAGAGTCCACATATATGTGTTAATACATAATATTTGTTTTCCTCTTTCTGACTTACTTCACTCTGTATGACACTCTCTAGTGTCATACAGAGTGCCATCCATGTCTCTTCAAATGACCCAACTTCATTCCTTTTTATGGCTGAGTAATATTCCATTGTATATATGTACCACACCTTCTTTATCCATTCTTCTGTTAATGGACATTTAGGTTGTTTCCATGTCCTGATTATTGTAACTAGTGCTGCTATGAATGTTGGGGTGCATGCATCTTGTTGAATTATGGTTTTCTCTGGGTATATGCCCAGTAGAGGGATTTTTGGGTCATATGGTAGTTCTATTTTTAGTTTTTTAAGGAACCTCCATACGGTTCTCCATAATGGCTATATCAAGTTACATTCCCACCAACAGTGCAAGAGGGTTCTCTTTGCTCCACACCCTTATCAGCATTTGTTGTTTGTAGATTTTTTGATGATGGCCATTCTGACCAGTGTGAGGTGACACCTCATTGTAGTTTTGATTTGCATTTCTCTAATAAATAGTGATGTTGAGCATCTTTTCAAGTGTTTGTTGGGCATCTGTATGTCTTCTTTGAAGAAATGTCTATTTACGTCTTCTGCCCATTTATTAATTGGGTTGTT
Organism: Platanista minor; assembly: GCA_004363435.1. Classification (NCBI taxonomy): domain Eukaryota; kingdom Metazoa; phylum Chordata; class Mammalia; order Artiodactyla; family Platanistidae; genus Platanista; species Platanista minor. Next base: position 44,596 of record RJWK010004597.1, on the reverse strand, counting down.
TGCTTTTTTGATATTGAGCTCCATGAGCTGTTTGTATATTTGGAGATTAATCCTTTATCCATTGCTTCATTTGCAAGTATTTTCTCCCGTTCGGAGGGCTGTCTTTTTGTCTTGTTTACGGTTTCTTTTGCTGTGCAAAAGCTTTGAAGTTTAATTAGATTCCATTTGTTTTTATTTTCATTACTCTAGGAAGTGGGTCAAAAAAGACCTTGCTGTGGTTTATGTCAAACAGTGTTCTTCCTATGTTTTCCTCTAACAGTTTTATAGTGTCGGTCTTACATTTAGGTCTTTAATCTATTTTGAGTTTATTTTTGTTTACAGTGTTAGGTAGTGTTCTAATTTCATTCTTTTACATGTAGCTGTCCAGTTTTCCCAGCACCACTTATTGAAGAGGCTGTCTTTTCTCCGTTGTATTTTCTTGCCTCCTTTGTCATAAATTAGGTGACCATATGTGCGTAGGTTTATCTCTGGGCTTTCTATCCTGTATCATTGATCTATATTTCTGTTTTTGTGCCAGTACCATATTGTCTTGATGACTGTAGCTTTGTAGTATAGTCTGAAGTCAGGGCATCTGATGGCTCCAGCTCCATTTTTTCCCTCAAGAGTGCTTTGGCTATTTGGGGTCTTTTGTGTCTCCATACAAATTTTAAGATTTTTTGTTCTAGTTCTGTAGAAAATGCCATTGGTAATTTGACAGGTATTGCATTGGATGTGTAGATTGCTTTGGGTAGTAAATTTATTTTCACAATATTGATTCTTCCAATCCAAGAACATGGTATATCTCTCCATCTGTTGGTATCATCTTTAATTTCTTTCATCAGTGTCTTATAGTTTTCTGCATATAGGTCTTTTGTCTACTTAGGTAGGTTTATTCCTAGGTAGTTTATACTTTTTGTTGCAGTGGTAAATGGGAGTGTCTCCTTAATTTCTCTTTCAGATTTTTCATCATTAGTATATAGGAATGCAAGAGATTTCTGTGCATTAATTTTGTATCCTGCAACCTTACCAAATTCATTGATTAGCTCTAGTAGTTTTCTGGTGGCATCTTTAGGATTCTCTATTTACAGTATCATGTCATCTGCAAACAGCGACAGTTTTACTTCTTCTTTTCCAATTTGTATTCCATTTATTTCTTTTTCTTCTCTGATTGCTGTGGCTAGGACTTCCAAAACTATGTTGAATAACAGTGGTGAGAGTGGATATCCTTGCCTTGATCCTGATCTCAGAGGAAATGCTTTCAGTTTTTCACCATTGAGAATGATGTTTGCTGTGGGTTTGTAATATATGGCCTTCATTATGTTGAGGTAGGTTCCCTCTATGCCTACTTTCTGGAGAGATTTATCACAAATGTGTGCTGGATTTTGTCAAAAGCTTTCTCTGCATCTATTGAGATGATCATATGGCTTTAATCTTCAATTTGTCAATATGGTGTATCACATTGATTGATTTGCGTATATTGAAGAATCTGTGCATCCCTGGGATAAATCCCACTTGATCATGGTGTATGATCCTTTTAATGTGTCATTGGATTCTGTTTGATTGTATTTTGTTGAGGATTTTTGCATCTATATTCATGAGTGATACAGGTCTGTAATTGTTCTTTTTTGTAGTATCTTTGTCTGGTTTTGGTATCAGGGTGATAGTGGCCTCATAGAATGAGTTTGGGAGTTTTCCTTCCTCTGCAATTTTTTGGAAGAGTTTGAGAAGGATGGGTGTTAGCTCTTTTCTAAATGTTTGATAGAATTCACCTGTGAAGCCATCTGGTCCTGGACTTTTGTTTCTTGGAAGATTTTTAATCACAGTTTCATTTTCATTACTTGTGATTTGTCTCTTCATACTTTCTCTTTCTTCCTGGTTCAGTCTTGGAAGGGTAAACCTTTCTAAGAATTTGTCCATTTCTTCCAGGTTGTCCATTTTGTTGGCATAGAGTTGCTTGTAGTAGTCTCTTAAGATGCTTTGTATTTCTTCAGTGTCTGTTGTAACTTCTCCTTTTTCATTTCTAATTTTATTGATTTACATATTCTCCCTCTTTTTCTTGATGAGTCTGGCTAATGGTTTATCAATTTTGTTTATCTTGTCTAAGAACCATATGTTCGTTTTATTGATCTGTGCTATTGTTTTCTTTGTTTCTATTTCATTTATTTCTGCTTTGATCTTTATGATTTCTTTCCTTCTACTAACTTTGGGTTTTGTTTGTTCTTCTTTCTCTAGTTCCTTTAGGTGTAAGGTTAGATTGGTTATTTGAGATTTTTCTTGTTTCTTGTGGTAGGCTTGTATAGCCATAATCTTCCCTCTTAGAACTGCTTTTGTTGCATCCCATAGGTTTTGGATCATCGTGTTTTCATTGTCATTTTTCCCTAGTTATTTTTTAATTTGCTCTTTGATTTCTTCAGTGATCTCTTGGTTATTTAATAATGTACTGTTTAGCCTTCATGTGTTTGTGTTTTTACTTTTTTTTCCCTGTAATTGATTTCTAACCTCATAGCACAGTGGTCTGAAAAGATGCTTGTTATGATTTCAATTTTCTTAAATTTACTGAGGCTTGATTTGTGACCCAAGAGGTGATCTATCCTGGAGAATGTTCTGTGCGCACTTGGGAAGAAAGTGTAATCTGCTGTTTTGGGATGGAATGTCCTATAAATATCAATTAAATCTATCTGGTCTATTGTGTCACTTAAAGCTTGTGTTTCCTTATTAATTTTCTGTTTGGATGATCTGTCAATTGGTGTAAGTGAGGTAAATGTAAATGGCTATTAGCATTTGCCTTAGGTATTGAGGTGCTCCTGTGTTGGGTGTATAGATATTTACATTTGTTTTATCTTCTTCTTGGATTGATTCCTTGTTCATTATGTAGTGTCCTTACTTGTCTCTTCTAATAGTCTCTATTTTAAAGTGTGTTTGTCTGATATGTGTATTGCCACTCCAGCTTTCTTTTGATTCACATTTCTATGGAATATCTTTTTACATCCCTTCACTTTCAGTCTGTATGTGTCCCTAGGTCTGAAGTGGGTCTCTTGTAGACAGCATACATATGTGTCTTGTTTTTTTATCAATTCAGCTAGTCTGTGTCGGTTGGTTGGAGCATTTATTCCATTTACATTTAAGGTAATTATAGATATGTATGTTCCTATTACCATTTTCTTAATTGTTTTGGGTTTGTTCTTGTAGGTCCTTTTCTTTTCTTGTGTCTCCCACTTAGAGAAATTCCTTTAACATTTGTTGTAAGGCTGGTTTGGTGATGATGAATTCTCTTAGCTTTTGCTTATCTGTAAAGTTTTTGATTTCTCCCTCGAATCTGAATGAGATCCTCACTGGGTAGAGTAATCTTAGTTGTAGGTTTTTCCCTTTCATCACTTTAAATATATCCTGCCACTCCCTTCTGGCCTGCGGAGTTTATGCTGAAAAATCCGCTGATAACCTTATGGGGATTCCCTTGTGTGTTATTTGTTGTTTTTCCCTTTCTGCTTTCAGGTTTTTTTCTTTGTATTTAATTTTTGTTAGTTTGATTAATATGTGTCTCAGTGTGTTTCTCCTTGAGTTTATACTGTATGGAACTCCCTGTGTTTCCTGGATTGACTATTTCCTTTCCCGTGTTAGGGAAGTTTTCAACTATAATCTCTTCAAATAATTTCTCAAGCCCTTTTCCTTTCTCTTCTTCTTCAGAGACCCCTATAATTCAAATGTTGGTGTGTTTAATGTTGTCCCAGAGGTCTCTGAGACTTTCCTCAATTCTTTTCATTCTGTCTTCTTTATTTTGTTCCTCAGCAGTTATTTCCACCATTCTATCTTCCAGCTCACTTTTTCATTCTTCTGCCTCAGTTATTCTGCTGTTGTTTACTTCTAGTGTATATTTCATTTCAGTTATTGTGTTGTTCATCACTGATTGTTTATTCTTTAGTTCTTCTAGGTCCTTGTTAAACATTTCTTGAATCTTCTCGATCTGTGCCTCCATTCTATTTCTGAGATTCTGGATCATCTTTACTATCGTTACTCTGAATTCTTTTTCAGATAGATTTCCTACTTCCTCTTCATTTATTTGATCTTGTGAGATTTTACCACAATCCTTCATCTGCAACATATTTCTCTGTCATCTCATTTTGTCTAACCTACTGTGTTTATGGTCTTCTTTCTGCAGGCTTCAGGGTCATAGTTCCTCTTGCTTCTGTTGTTTGCTCCCTGGTGAGTGAGTTTGGTCCAAGGGCTTGTGTAGGCTTCCTGGTGGGTGGACGTGTGCCTGCACTTTGGTGGGTGGAGTTGAGTCTTTTCCTTCTGTAGGGCAGGTCCTCATCAGGTGGTGTGTTTTGGGGTTTCTGTGGGCTTAGTATGACTTAAGGCAGGCTGTCTGCTGATGGGTGGGGCAGTGGTCCTGTCTTGCTGGTTCTTTGGTGTGAGGTGTCTAGCACTGGAGCCTGCAAGCAATTGTGTGGGGCTGGGTCTTTTTGTTGATATGGATACTTCTGGGAGTATGCATACTGATTACTTTTCCCCAGACCCAGGAATTCTCTGGCAGTCCAGCGTCCTGGACTCTACGCTTCCACCGTGGACATCCTGGCGAGGGAACCAAGAACCAACAATCTGCACAGTGCAGCCCAAGAAAAAAGAAAAAAAGAAAAGGAAACAAACAAGCAAAACTCAAGAGAAATAGCAAAAACAACAGCAAAAAACAACAGCAACAACCACACATCACACACTTACACACACACCCACACATACAGAAAAAAGAAAAAACAAACAAACAAACAAAAACCCAAGGGGACAGGCAAAAAAACAAAAGAATTCTAATATGAGAACAGTCAATAAGGACTAAACTAACAAAAACCAAGTATGACAAATAAACAAAAAGCAAACAAACAATAAAAACGGAAGAAAACATAAAATATACACGTTAAAAGAATGAAAAAAATGAAGAAAAAATTTTAAAAAAGAAAAAGAAAAAAAACAAAGAACAAAAATAAGAAAAAACACTGCAAAGCAACAAAAAAGTAAAGTAAAAATAGAAAAATAAAAAATTATATATATTAAAAAAGTAAATAAATTAAAAATGAAAGATAAAAAAATAATAAAAGCAACAACACCAACGACTGAGTAAAACAAAACAAACAAAAAATAATAGTAATAAGAATATTTTCCTGGTGCCTCCTCTGTCAGTGTCCTTGCTCCCACAGTGAGCCAGAGCCAATCCCCACCTCCTCAGGAGGCCTTCCAATACCTCTAGTTAGGTCTCTGGACCTGCTGTGGGCACTGTGGAGCCAGCTCAGACTCTGATCTGGCCTGATTCCCACGGGTACTTGTCCTCTGAGTCCAGTGCTGTGAAGGCTAGACAGGTCTCAATTGTTGAAACACTCATTGTCTATTCAGGTATTCTACAGATACGAGATTTGCCCAGCCGATCTCAGGCTGGGTAATCCACAGCTTGTGCAGCTGCACGGAAAGATTTCTGTTCTGCTTCCTTAGTCTCCCCACCCCTGGAGCTCAGGTTTGGTTTTGACTTCACCTCTGTGTGTGCACTGCCCTCAGGCATCTGTTCCTTGCCCCGGTGAGAGGGAGCAAAAGCAGCGGTTGCTTGAGGCACACTTACTCATGTCGGGGTAGGGGTACTGAGACCATGAATATAGTGTTTTCAAGTTGCTTGCGGCAGCAGGACCAACAAGCAGTTGGAACAGACTGTGGCGCACTTGTTCTGGTGGGTGTCCCTCCCAGTGGAGCTGGCGTATGGGACTGATGGCAGCCCTGCTCCCTGCACACCTCTCAACAGTGGCACCTCGTTTTTCAGACAGACTACACTTTCTCTAGGGGCATTCCTGGCCATGTACCCCCTCATTCCCATCCCCTCTACTATATCCATGCTCCCAAAAGATTTCTTCTCTCCAGATCCATTCTCCCAAACCCACGCTTTAGCACTCAGTCCCCACCAGCATCAGCGGACTCTAGTCCCAGGCAGGGGTGCCCAGGGATGATTCCCAAGGAGGCTTTGGAATAGTTGGCACCCAGGCCCCCAGAGCCCTCGTGGGTAGAGGAGACCCAGGACTGAGGGGGGAGTGGGCCCATTCAGATGGGAGCTCCTCCTAGTGCTGGAGGCCAAGGAAGCCGGTGGTTAGGGAAAGGAGTTATAATGGTGGCTCCGCCCCTTGCGCACCACTCAACAATAACACCTTGCTTTTATGGTATCTCAGGTTTTTTCTGAAGACTTCCCCAGTGGTGGAGCACCTTACTCCTGTCCTTTCAGGCTGTCTTTTCACAGCCAACAACTATCTCCTCCCTGGGTCGGTGTGCCAAACCTCACTTTCCAACATCCAGCCCCCTTTCACAACAGGCAACTCACAATTCAGGCTGGAACATGCGGAGGTGCGGTGTACAGCCTGCGTGCAATTCTTACTTTGTCCTGCCTTCCACAGACCATCTGCTGCATTCTCCTTTGATCCCCTGAAGGTCGTTTTCTGTCCCAGCTGATTTCCACACTGTGAGCGAGTTTTTCTGAGTGTGGGTACCTCCCTTCACCTTCAGCGTCCCACTAAGATTGCTGGTCCATTTTGATTCCACTTTTCTTTTTTTCTTCTTTCTTTCATTCTTTTAGATGTCCAAAGTCTTCCACTAATGTTCAACAGGTGCTCTGTGGGAATTGCTCCATTTGTAGATGAATTCTTGACATACTTGTGAGGAGCAGTGAATTCCACATCCTCCTATTCCACCATCTTGACTCCTCTCTCTTGTCCTTTTTTTTTTTTTTTTTTGGCTGCATTGGGTCTTCGTTGCTGTGTGCAGGCTTTCTCTAGTTGCGGCAAGTGGGGGCTACTCTTCATTGCGGTGCATGGACTTCTCATGTCAGTGGCTTCTCTTGTTGTGAAGCATGGGCTCTAGACACGTGCTTCAATAGCTGTGGCATGCAGGCTCAGTAGTTGTGGTGCACAGGCTTAGTTGCTCCGCGACATATGAGATCTTCCCAGACCAGTGTTTGAACCCATGTCCCCTGCATTGGCAGGTGGGTGCTTAACCACTGTGCCACCAGGGAAGCCCCTCTTGTCTTTTTGAGAATATTCATCCTAACAAGTGTGAGGTGATATCTCATTGTGGGTTTGATTTGCATTTCTCTGATAATTAGTGATGTTGCTCACCTTTCCATATATCTGTTTGGAAAAATGTCTATTCATATCATTTGCCCATTTTTAAATCAGTTTATTTGGTTTTTGTTATTGAAAAAGACCTGTACACTGAAAACTATAAGACATTGATGAAACGAATTGAAGAAGACACAAAGAAATGGAAAGACATTCCATATTCATGGCTTGGAAGGATTAATATTGTTAAACTGCCCATATTACCCAAAGTGATCTAGAGATTTAGGTGATCCCTATCAAAATTCCAATGGCATTTTTCACAAAAATAGAAAAAAAATATCCTAAAACTCATATGGAACAAAAACACCCTGAATAGGCAAAACAAACTTGAGAAAGAAGAGGCATCACACCTCTTGATTTCAAACTATATTACAAAGCTATAGTAAGCAAAACACTATGGTACTGGAATAAAAACAGAGTCATAGATCAATGGAACAAAAGAGAGCCCAGAAATAAACCCACACATATACAGTCAACTAATATATGACGAAAGCACTAAGAATACACAATGGGGAAAGGATAGTCTCTTTAATAAATTGTGTTGGGAAAACTGGATATCCACATGCAAAAGAATGAAATTGCTGCTTATAACATACTCAAAAAATCAATTCAAAATGGATTCAATATGTAAATATAAGACCTGAAACCATAAAACTCCTAGAAGAAAACATAGAGGAAAACCTCCTACCATAAACAAGACAAAAAGACAACCCTCAGAATGGGAGAAAATATTTGCAGATGAAGCAACTGACAAAAGATTAACCTCCAAATTATACAAAGAGCTCATGCAGCTCAATATCAAAAAAGCAAACAACCCAATCAAAAAATGGTCAGAAGACGTAAATAGACATTTCTCCAAAGAAGACATACAGATGGCCAACAAACACATGAAAAGATGCTCAATATCACTAATTATTAGAGAAATGCAAATCAAAACTACAATGAGATATCACCTCACAACAGTCAGAATGGCCATCATCAAAAAATCTACAAACAACAAATGCCAGAAAGGGTGTGAAGAAAGGGGAACCCTCTTACACCATTGGTGTGAATGTAAATTGATACAGCCACTGTAGAGAATGGTATGGAGGTTCCTTAAAAAACTAAAAGTAGGACTACTATATGACCCAGCAATCCCACTACTGAGCATATGCCCAGAGAAAACCATAATTCAAAAAGACACATGCACCCCAGTGTTCATTGCAGCACTACTTACAATAGCCGGGACATGGAAGTGACCTAAATGTCCATCAGCAGAGGAATGGATAAAGAAAGTGTGGTACATGTATACAAGGGAATATTACTCAGCCATAAAAAGGAACGAAATTGGGTCATTTATAGAGAGGTGGATGGACCTAGAGACTGTCATACAGAGTGAAGTAAGTCAGAAAGAGAAAACAAATATTGTATATGAATGCATATATGTGGAATCTAGAAAAATGGTATAGATGATCTTATTTGAAAAGCAGAAATAGAGACATAGATGTAGAGAACAAATGTATGGATACCAAGGGGGAAGGGGGGAAGGGATGAATTGGGAGACTGGTATTGACATATATACACTATTGATACTATGTATAAAATAGACAACTAATGAGAACATACTGTATAGCAGCAGTCTACAACCTTTTTGGGACCAGACCGGTTTTGTGGAAGACAATTTTTCCATGGATGGGGGGCAGGGGGACAGTTTCAGGATAATTCAAGCACATTACATTTATTGTGCACTTTATTTCTATGATTGTTACATTGTAATATATGAAGAAATAATTATACAACTCACCATAATGCAGAATCAGTGGGAACCTTGAGCTTGTTTTCACTTGCCACTCACTGATAGGGTTTTGATATGAGTCTGCAAGCAACTGATTTATTATGCTCTCTCTCTATGCAGTCAAACCTCTCTGCTAATGATAATCTGTATTTGTAGCCGCTCCCCAGCACTAGCATCACTGCCTCAGCTCCACCTCCGATCATCAGGCATTAGGTTCTCATAAGGCATGTGCAACCTTGACCACTCAATGCGCAGTTCACAGTAGGGTTTGCGTTCCTATGAGAATCTAATGCCGCCATTGATCTGACAGGAGGTGGAGCTCAGGTGGTAATGCGAGTGATGGGGAGCAGCTATAAATACAAATGATGCTTCTCTTGCTCGCCAGCCTCTCACCTCCTGCTATGCAGCCTGGTTCCTAACAGGCCACAGTCCGTGGCCTGGGGGTTGGGGACCCCTGATGTATAGGACAGGGAACTCTACTCAGTGCTCTGTGGTGACCTAAATGGGAAGGAAATCCCAGAAAGCGGGATTATACGTATATGTATAGATGATTCATTTTGCTGTACAGCAGAAACTAACACAACATTGTAAAGCAAATATACTCCAATAAAAATTAATTAAAAAAAAGAAAATCCTGATATTAATCTTGGCGATTACTTTGTACTTGACAACAAAAGCTCAGGAAACGAAAAGAAAAATAAACAAGTAGAACTACATCGATCTAAAGCTTCCGCACGGCAAGAAAAACATTCAACAAAGTGAAAAGGCAACCTAAGAAATAGGGAAAAAATATTTGCAAACCAAATGTCTAAAAGAAGGTTAATATCCAAAACAATTCTTAATTAGAATGATTAGAATGTGCAATCTAGATATTTTAATGCCACTGAAAGAAAAAGAGGAAGAAAACCAGTGTGGTTTTTATTTCTACTCTGAAAAAATAATTAGAAAGATTCTAGAAAAGAAGAAGCCAAATTAAAGCATCAGTAATACTTTTTAAAAGAAACCTTTACAAATCTAAAATCACTTTTTATGATAATACCTATTATATTGAAATGGTAGAATTATGGGTGAGTGACTTATTTTTCTCCATCAAACTCTCTGTGTAAGTACATTACTTCTATAATAAAAATGAATGAAGATAGACTCACTTTGACAAGTTAATTTTCTCATAAAATTATCATGGATTCCTGGGTTCAAATCCCCACCACTTATGTGACATTGAACAAGTTAATATCATTATTATTATTATCATTACCAGTAGTATTATTAATGCAATAGATGGCATTCAGCATGTATTTTGTGTCATTCTGTTAAGCACTTCATGTACATTATCTCATGTTAGTGAATCTTTCAAAATATACTTCTTCACCTATTAAAAAGTTGGTAATAACTCCTTAAATAACAATTATGAAGATTAGATGAGATTATATATGAAAAGCATGTGGCAAACTGTATGATATTATGCATGTGTTGGTTTGAATCTTTGTACTTTCTGATTATAAAGATAATAAATATAAATTCACCAATGCTTTGCTTTTTTTTTTTTTTTTTTTCGGTACGCGGGCCTCTCACTATTGTGGCCTCTCCTGTTGCGGAGCACAGTCTCCGGACGCGCAGGCTCAGCGGCCATGGCTCACGGGCCCAGCCGCTCTGCGGCATGTGGGATCTTCCCGGACCGGGTCACGAACCCGTGTCCCCTGCATCGGCAGGCGGACTCTCAACCACTGCGCCACCAGGGAAGCCCAATGCTTTCCTTTTAAAAAGAACAATGGTAGCTTTGTCCTACCACTGAACTTTAAGAAATTGGCCTCTTTTAACCTTAACTAGTTTCTGAGAAGCAGATACATGTAATGAACTGAAGTGAAAATTGTTATTTTGGTTTTAGGGCTTAGTATTTTCCACAGTTCAAAAGGTGGTGAAAACACTTATTGCCAGAAAAGTGCTAGGGAGGAGAGCGGGAGAAAGGGGGAAATTCCCAGTCCTTGATAACAGAACAATGGAATGAGGTTCTGAGCTCTCCGTTCAACAGTCGCTGCTGTTTCTGATACTTCTCTTTCATGCTCTTCACAGACTAAAACGACTGTGTATTCACAGTGAGACACGCTACTCTCCCTTTGCTAGTTTAGTTTATAAAATATGCAAATTATTTTTCAGAATGCAATAAATGAAGGTAAGAAGAAAGGTTGCCTGTGTCCAGAAAAAGCCTTACCACACGGTGCTGAAAAGATTGACTTAGCAGAATGCCACACCGTATCTCTCTGGTTCAAATTTTGGGCTACGTTCTACATTGTATGCCCTCCAATAAAGAATCTTTTGGTCATCAAACTGCTAAGCCAGAAACTAAGAACTATGCCTTGGTCCTCCTCTTCTGTCAACAAACCCCACATTTCTATCTCAAAAGCATCCTGTCACCTCTCGCTGATCTCCATTTCTATTGTTGCCCCACTGTTATACGTCTCCCCTGAACATCTACAACAGCCTTTAACTCTTCTTCTCTTCTTTCATCTCTGATTGAATATGTCTCCCCATTTTTCTCTCGTATTTTTACTCTATTCTAGGATAATTCCTTCAATTCAACCTCCTAGATCTATGCTGTCCAATATGGTAACCACCAGCCACAGGTGGCCACTGAGCCCTTGAAACATGGTTGGTCCAGAATGAGATGTGCTGTAAATACAAAATACACACCAGTTACTCAAACATTTTGAATAAAAAAAAAAAAAAAAGAATGCAAATATCTCATTAATAATTGCTCATATCGATTACATTTGAAAATGATAATATTTCAGGTTAAATAAAATATATCTCTAAAATTAATTTCACCTGGTTTTCACTTTCATAAGGTGGCTACTAGAAAAATTTAAATTATATATGTGGTTTGCATTGTACTTATTTTGGTTAGACCTCTTCTCCATTGCTAATTAAGTTGTCAGCTGCTACATCCAACCTTTTTACTGAGGGGTGTGGGGTATTTTGTAAATCAAGTTTTTAATTTCCTAAAGCCCTTTTGTGTTCTCTAGTTGCTTCTTTTTTGTAGCTACTACTCTTATTTTGTGAGTTTAAAAGCTTCTCAAATCTTTCTGGAGATAAACTCCTATATCCTGTACTAACTCTATTTCCTCAGGATTTAGTTTCTCTATTTTTCCTCCCATTTTGAAGCCTCTCTTTCATGCTGCTGGTTTCTCCTCCAGTGGTTTTATTTTTGTTTTTTGGGTTTTTTTTTGCGGTACGCGGGCCTCTCACTGCTGTGGCCTCTCCCGTTGCAGAGCACAGGCTCCGGACGCGCAGGCTTAGCGGCCATGGCTCACGGGCCCAGCCGCTCTGCGGCATGTGGGATCTTCCCAGACCGGGGCACGAACCCGCGTCCCCTGCATCGGCAGGCGGACTCTCATCCACTGCGCCACCAGGGAAGCCCTCCTCCAGTGGTTTTGATTCTTGGCTACTCATATCTAAAATGAGTATCTGTACTGATCAGTTATTGGTGGCTGCATTCCGTTTCCCGAGCCCAAGTGAAATGGCATTTCCCTTAGCAAGGAATAAGGATATTGATCAAGGTAATCCTAAATGTGAGGAGTGGGCAGAGACATGTTGCCTGGCTGGCTTCTCTTTAGGGCACATGAAGAACTTGCCTTTTTGGTACAGGGACTCCTTTTGATAATACCTGGGCCACTGCCCTAATTATCTCTCTGGCCCCAAGATTTACTTTGGAGCTCCTCAAGGTATATCATCCATTCTATTTAAAGTTTTCAACTTATTGCAAGAAATAATTTTAACCTAAGAAATGGAAACTAAAACTTGTTACAGAACCATGTGGTAGCAGAGTCAATAGAAAGAAAAAAAGAGAAGAAGAAAATACAACATATCATCACAGAAAAGCTTGCAGACTTACCCAGGCAGTTAGAGCTACGTCTTCTTCATAGCAGCCCAAACCTTGCAAGAAGGCAAGATAAGGTACAGATGAGGGACATCAACTATCCATATATCTGATAACAAATTTCTCATCCTTAAATCTATCCCAAAATGAGTTGAGCTGTCTTGGAGTTCTCCTCATTAGATAACTTTGCATTGGGTAAATAGGAGAAGAAATTAAAGTATTCAACATGTTTAAAACTGATGATTTCTAAGGTCTAGTCTAGGGAGGTACCAAGAAGAACATCCTGGGGTGTATCAGGAATAACACTGAACTGGAAATCTTGGCATAGAGTCCCAGCACTGCCGGTAACTGACTGTACAACTCGGGAAAGTCTCTTTAACCTCTCTGGGACTTAATTGTGAGCAACTCAGAAATAGTTTGTCTTTCCCAGAGACAGACCCCCTGGGTACAGTGGACTTCCTTTTGGCTCAGTTGCCTCATCTGTAACAGGACTCAGGAAAAGTTCTCTATAAAGGGCCAGATGGTATATGCTTTAGGTTTTGCAAAACCTAATACAGTTTCTGTAGCATTTTCTGCTTCTCTCTCTCTCTCTCCTCTCTTTTTTAACAATGTTCTAAAAATATAAAAACCATTCTTAGTTCATGGGCCCTACAAAAATAGGCCACAGGCCATAGTTTTTCTATCCTTGATCTTCAGAGATAATAAGAGTACTACTGCATAGGCTGCTTGTGTCTATTGAAAGAGTAAAGCATTGGAACACTGTGTAGTACATAGGAAGCTCTCAAAAATATTAAATGGCATGGTTACTGCTATAACTGTTATCATATCTTCAGTATCTAGCTTAGCATTGGGAACATATCATGACCTCCATAAATGGTTATTAAATAAATTAATATGTAAAGGAAGGGGCTTGGACTCCATAATATCTGTGCTCTCTTCAAGCTCTGCAATTCTATAACCCTCCCATCTCAGGATGCGTGTTGACAGCAAGCATTGGCCCAGTGCTTGAAGGGAAGTCTGGTGAGAGTTGGAGGTGATGCCAAGTAAAGCCGGCAAAAATACTGACCTGCTGAAAAAAATGTTTCAATCTACAAGACTGAAATAAAAACCTGAAAGGCCAAAAGTCCTAGAAAAGTACTTAACAAATCCAAGTATGATTTTTGTTACATATATTTACGCAAAGTACAGTTTGCCAATTTATTTTAGAAAGCCTGTCTTTTCTAGTGAAGTGAGCTACTCCCTGGAGACTTTTGATATTATCTCTTGAAAAATTTCATGAATTTACAATGACCTAATTTTTTATCCACAAATGACAGAAATTAAACATTGAAGATGGTGAGAGGAGGGGGAATTAGATAAAAGTGGTCAAAAGATACAAATTTCCAGTTACAAGACAACTAAGTACTAGGGATATAATGTACAACACGAATATAGTTAACACTGCTGTATGATATATGTGAAAATTGTTAAGAGAGTAGATCCTAAGAGTTCTCATCACAAGAACAAAAATTTTTTTATCTATGTAAGATGATGAAAATCTACTAAACTTACTATAATAATTATTTCACAATATATGTATGTCAAATCATTATGTTGTACACTCTAAACATAGTCACTGCTGTATGTCAGTTATATCTTGATAAAACTGGGGAAAAAAATTGAAGGTGCCCTGAGGTTCCAGAAATACTTTCCTTTTCTCCATCGAAGATTATACCAACAATTTAAGGTGACATAGATCAATTATCAAATTAGTAAATATCGGTTAACATCTTTGGAAGCTGAATATACAATGAACCAACTAACATTACCCTGTTATAACCCCATTGTGTATAAAAATTAGGTTTAAATGCTTAATGAATTGTGAAAATATAATTTCTAAGTTATTACTCTTGTAGAAGTGACTAATAATCATATTACTGACTTAAAAAAAAAGAGAAAGACTGTCTTTTTTCTAACCCAATGATTCTCAAAGTGCAGACCTCGAAGGAGCAGCAACAATAGCACCTAGAAATTGGTTAGAAATACAGATTCTCCTCCCTGCTCCAGACCAACTCAGAAATTCTGGGAGCGGGGCCAGCAATCTGTGGTTTTAACCAGCCCTCTAAGCAGGATCAAGTTTGAGAGTCACCATTTTAAACCATCCCCTTCCTCAATCATCTTCTTATTCTTATCACCTTAGTCCATTCAAGCTGCTATAACAAAAATACCATAGACTGGGTGGCTTCAACAGCAAACATTTATTTTTCACAATTCTGGAGGCTGGGAAGTCCAAGATCAAGGAGCCAGCAGATTCGGTGTCTGGTGAGGACCCACTTCCTTGTTCATAGATGGCCATCTTTTCACTGTGTCCTCACATGGGGGAAAGGGGCAAGGGAGCTCTGGGGTCTCTTTTACAAGGGCACTAATCCCAATCATGCAGACTCCACTCTCATGACCCAATCACCTCCCAAAAGCCCCACCTCCAAATACCATCACACTGGAGAATAGGTCTCAGCATATGAATTTGGGTGGTCGTGGACATTGGGGGTGGGGGGCGAATGTTCAGTCTTTAGTCTGACCAAATTCAGGATTTGGGGTCTCTTCTTCAATTAACATAATCTTTATAGAACCAGAACAAATCTCATTTTTCTGTTCTCCCAATTCTTGGATCCTTTCTCCTCTCTCTCCTTCCCTTATCTAGTCCCT
This sequence comes from Platanista minor, assembly GCA_004363435.1. Classification (NCBI taxonomy): domain Eukaryota; kingdom Metazoa; phylum Chordata; class Mammalia; order Artiodactyla; family Platanistidae; genus Platanista; species Platanista minor. The sequence continues at coordinate 29,148 of RJWK010004597.1, read as the reverse complement.
TCCCTTTCCTTATTTCTGCTCTCAGTGCCTATGTTCTGGGCCAGGCCTTCCCAGACCACAATGAGCACGTCATTTGCTGAAATCTTTAGTATTAACTCTGCTACAATTTAAACTCTAATCACATTCTGTCTTGCACTGTTACTAAGTTGTTTTATTGATTCAAACTAAAATCATTCACTAAGGTTCTACCTGGAGCCAGACTCTGGGCTAGACTCTGTGACAGTTCAGACACAGAACCTATCTCCAAGAAAATAATCTAGTAATGGATGAGAGGAAACTTACAAGTAATAATAAAATATAGAAAGCATGCTTAAATGGGGCACAGATAAAAGCATCTTTTTTTGGTAATGTCTTGGTCTTTAAATAGCACTCATATGTATTTGACTTCCAAATTTACATCTTCAGCCTGGACCTCTCCAACGGTTCCAATATCGTAAATACAACTCCGCACTCCATATCTAGACCTGAATGTCACAGAGACACCACAATCATAGCATGTTCACAACTGAAATTATAACCTTCCTCCAACCGACTCCCTTCCCCATTTTCCCCATCATCTTTCTTTCACACTTCACATCTGAGTATGATTTCTTGCCAGCTCTACTTTCAAAACAGTTGCAAAAGCTAACCGTATCTCATCACTTTCACAATTACCACCAAGGTCTTAGCCTTTGGACAATGCTCTTGCTTTCATGCCAGCCTAATTGCAACCCAGCAGCTGAAACAATCCTTTTGAAATATAAGTCAGATGATGTTACTTCTCTGCTCAGACCCTGTAATGGCTTCCCATCGCTCTGTGATTAAAAGCCAAATCCTTAAATAGCTACGGGATCTGCACCCTGTCCTCCTCCCACCATCACACATCTGCCCTCCTCACCTGTTAGACTCTCACGCACTCTTCTCTGGGCTCCCTGGCCTGACATTTGTCATTTCCTCCCCCTCAAGCACCTCCCAGCTCACTTCCTCACTTCCAACGGGTCTCTGGTTGAAGATCGTTTCTCCATGAGGCCATTCTACTCGAAATTGCAACCTTTCTCCCCCCACCCTGGAACTCTCTATACCCTTTTCCTGTCTTATTTTTCTCAGGACATTTATCACCATCTAACATAAAATATGTATACATTTTTGTATCCCCCCACTAGATTATAACCTCCATGAGATCAGAGACTGTTGTCTACACAGAGTATATATTTGTTGACTAGATGAGCAAATGAATCAATGAAGTGTTACAGCAGTCCAAAGGAAGGGCAGAGTACTTCCGATCAAACGAATAAAGAAAGGTTAGGGTGGAGGTAGCATGTAAGTTGGTCCTCCAAAAATTGGTAGAGTTTAAACAATAATAGATGGTTCATGGAGGCTTACCTTTTTTTTTTTTTTCATAAATAAGTTCTGAGGATCTAATGTACAGCATGGAGACTATATTGAATAATACAATATTGTATACTTGAAATTTGCTGAGAGTAAATCTTAAACAGATCTACTTAACCCTTTATGGATACTTACTTACGGAGACTTATCTTTTTACCAAACCTAGGAGAGCCCATTATCCCCAAATGTAGCTAAAACATTATACTATTATGGTATAAAATATATTAAAATTATATCCTTTCAATGTTAATATTAATAATATTATTACATTAATACTAATTATTAGTAGAGTCAAAAAAAGTTTTAAACTGTTGTTGTGAAAAAGTGATTGAGTGGAGCAGGCAGTGAATGAAGACCTTTGTAGGCTCTGGACAGGACCCAGGGTACACACAAAGGCTTTCAAGGTGAGTGAGATGAAGATGTGGAGACCGTGCCTTCCTTTTCTGGGTCGAGGTGTAGCCAATGATCCTTTTCTGATGAGACTAGGGATATTTGTTCTTCATAAATTGATGGAAGAGAGATTTTGTTAGACGATAAGAGTAAAAAGCTCAGCGTTAAAGAAGGTGTGTGTGTACGTCAGTAAGTGAGTGTGTGTGTGTGTGTGTGTGTGTGTGTGTGTGTGTGTGTGTGAGAGAGAGAGAGAGAGAGAGAGCTATGGAAACAAAGAAAAGGGAGAGGAGCTGCTTCCGGACAGGGTACAGTGAAAACGACTCAGGGGATACACAGTAATGAATAAATAGTTGTCAAATTGATGAAGTCCCACCAACTTAAAAAAGCCCCAAGAAGAATCTTCCTAAGCACTCACTGATGATTTTTTGATTCTCCTAAAACTCAGCTCATGATTTATCTCCCCCAAAAACTAAATGGTGCACCAATCTTATCTTCTCTGCAGAAAACATGGCATCCAAAACAGAATATTTATGCTAGAAAGAACCTTGAGAGTTGCTTATTCCAACCACTCTCATTCTCCAATAAGATGGTGGGCTTCTGAGATGTGTAGAGCCTGTTCAAGGCTGGTTAGTATCAGATCCTGCACTGAGTCCAGGGCTTCTGGCTCCACGTCCAGGACTCCTTCTCCTTCACTAGCTGACACTGTTCCACTGTATTGTTTGCTTTATTGAACAACAAAGCAAGTCAGGTGACCAGTACTTGTTGGTGTATTATCTGACATATCCTGCAGAACTTGGATTCTGGCTTACACTTGAGTTCCTACTGAAGGTCAAGGTTGGCTTAACAGTTGTTCATTTCATTCATTCAGTAAATATTTATGGAGCCTTTACTCTGTGCCAGGCACTACTGATCCAACAAAGAACATGACAATCATGGTCCTGTCTTCACAAGAGCTGCTTACATGTTGGCAGAGGTGACAGAAAACAAGAACAAATAAAATTACCAAATACTGCGATAAGTGATACGGAGGAAACAAACAAGGTGGCTGTGGTAGAGAATAGAAAGGGGACCTACCTGAAATAGGGTGGCCAGAGGAGGTTGCTAAGAAGAAGTGTCACCCAGGCTGAGTATGAAGTAGGGGAAGGAGTCAGGCACTGGAAGCGTTTCTAGACAGAAGGAACAGCAAATGAAAATCCCCTGAGGCAGCAAAGAGCTTGGCATGCCTGAGAAGCCAAGAGAAGACCTGTGTGTCTGGATCACAGTGAGGGGTGGAGAGAGTGGAGGCAGGGCCAGGGCACACAGGACGTGGATGCCCTGGTTTGGAGCTTGAATTTTATATCAAGTACATGGAAAGGCACTGAAGAATCTTAAGTATATGGTTTTATTGACATATTAATAAGTTCCACTCACGTCAATAGGGAAAAACTCACTCATCATAACTCTACAAGGTAAGTACTATTATGATCATCATTTTATAGCTGAAGCAATTGCAACACAGAAAACTTAAATAAATTGCCTAAGTTCATGGAGCTAGGAAGCGGCAGAGCCAAGATTCAAATCCAGGCCATATGATTCCTGAGTATTCAGTCTTAACCACTACACTTTTTTTTTTTAACATCTTTATTGGAGTATAATTGCTTTACAATGGTGTGTTAGTTTCTGCTGTATAACAAAGTGAATCAGCTATAGGTATACTTACATACCCATGTCTCCTCCCTCTTGCGTTCCCCTCCCACCCTCCCTATCCCACCCCTCTAGGTGGTCACAAAGCACCGAGCTGATCTCCCTATGCTATGCAGCTGCTTCCCACTAGCTATCTATTTTACGTTTGGTAGTGTATATATGTCCATGTCACTCCCTCACTTCGCCCCAGCTTACCCTTCCCCCTCCCCATGTCCTCAAGTCCATTCTCTACATCTGTGTTTTTATTCCTGTCCTGCCCCTAGGTTCTTCAGACCTTTTTTTTTTTTTTTAGATTCCATATATATGTTAACCACTACACTTTGGGGTTTTGCTGAATAAGAATTTGGTGAGGTGGGGCAGAGGGCAAGAGTGGAGGCAGAGATATCAGTTAGGGATCTACTCCAGGAGTCTAGGGGAGAAATAATGATGCATAAATCAGGATGGATGGAGAGAGGTACTGGAGATGGAGAGAAGCTGATGGAGTTCAGAAATATTTTGGTAGTAAAACTGACAGGATTGGATGATGCAATGGCTATAGGAGGTGAAGAAAAGAGAGGAATCAAAGATAGTTCTTAAATTTCTAGCAAAAGTCATAAATCAGTCTTCTGGGGGTACCATTTATTTAGATAAGAAAGACTGGTAGAGAAGTGAAACAGATTTTAGAGGTAAAAAGTCCATGTTTTTGATTTAGCTGTCTTAAGTTGGACAGATCAAGTAAATGTTTGAATGAGTCTAGAGCTCAGGGGGCTGGATATAAACGTGTAAGTCATCTGCACAAAGATGGTTTTTAAAAGCCATGAGAATGGACAAGCGAATGTAGGGGACAGCATAGACAAAGAAAGAAAGGAAGAAAGAAAAAGAAAGAAAGGAAAGAAAGAAAGAAAAGAAAGAAAGAAAGAAAGAAAGAAAGAAAGAAAGAAAGAAAGAAAGAAAGAAAGAAAGAAAGAAAGAAAGAAAGAAAAAGAAAAAGAAAGAGGATCTGAGACACACTCTGAGGAGAGGATGGACCTCAGACCTTGATTAGAGATGGGTCCATCAAAGGAATCTGAGATGCTTTGGGCAATGAAATGGGGGAAGCCATAAAGTATGGTAACAGAAAATCCAAGACAGGAGATAGTTTTATAAAAAAGGGAGTTGTTAATATGTCAGATGCTGCTAAGAAGTCAGATAACAGGGGTCAGTTATATCACCTAAGTCATTTCATACCAGTGACTCCAGGAAGCTCTCATCAGTTAAAGACCTGCCCAGCCAGTTCCCACATGTAGGAAAGTCTGCATTTAAGTCTTCATTCCTTTTTTCTTTATTTTATTACAGTCAAAGTCCCATCAGTGAAATATCAAATTGAATCATTTCTACCCCTGAGAGGTAGTAAGTTTCAGATGATTTCTGGATACAGGAGATTTGATAAGGAAAAGGAGGGAGAGAGAGTGTAAAGGGGGAAGAGAGGGTACTGTCAAAGTGGGGGAAAGGGAAAAGCAGAAATGATGGGAGACATCAAATGGCACAAGAAAATAGCCTGAGGCCTGCTCACTGCACTGAGTCACTTCTGTTTTAAAATGGTATTTTGGCTGACATTTGATTTGATAAATGAGTATAAAATCTCCCTTACATTTCCTCAGGGTATAAGCAAACATTCCCTTTATATATGATACACCATTGATAATGAGGTTCTTAACACACTCTCTTTACAGTCTTTATATCACCATCCTCCTTGAGGATGTATTAGGGACTTAATTAAGAATAAAACTCATGTTAACGTGTAAACACCACATGATGCTACCATTGGACTAACAGAGACGTGGGGAATGAGAAAGACACATCTGGTGACTTGTATCTTCAGACCAACCCACAACCCTCAGGAGTGTGCATGTGCCAGAGGGAGGGCTCCCTTCCTAGTTGGGGGTTGGATGGACTTGGATTCTAGCTAGCACACTTGAGCCTGAACCCACTGGTTGTCCACTGCTCTACACTCTTAAATCTTTGATCTTGAGGGGAGACTAAGCTGGAAAACTGGTTCATCATCAGTGTCAAAAGTTTCCAATCACCTGATGGGAAGTAGAAATGCCATTCATCAAAGTACTTAATTCTTTAGAAACCTTGAGGTCTTTAGAGGAAAAAAACAAAGGAAGTCAGCATCTTCTCCACCACTTGTGGTTAGGAAAACAATGATGTCATGTAACAAATGTTTCTTAACAATAGAAAATTCTACTCAGATGAATGAATAAATAATGAATGAGCTAACAAATTAATGAATGAAAGAAAAAGGCACATTATAAATTGATTCCCTATAGATTATTCCAGATACTGTTCCAGGGGCTGTGATTCCTTCCAGACTCCAAACAGGGCATGAGATGGGGACAGATATGACAGGAATACAGGAAAAAGCTACAAGGGGGATAAACAAAGAGACCTTGGCCCCTGGGTAGTGGGGGTGACTATCTTCTGGACATTTGTCCTTGTGGAGTCTTTTAGACAATCACAGCCAACTCTTCTCAAATCCCTTATCTGAGGACGAAACTTCCCTGACTGTGCAAAAATGAAGCAGCTGATGGCCTCCATAAGGAGGCATTTTTGAAGAGCAAGCATTTCCCCTGTTCAGGGCAACCCCCTTCAGAGAAGGTTAGCGTTCCTGGAGAGGTTCCAAACTGTCCAAAGAGACTCTGTCCCTGTAGTCTAAACAAGGAGAAAAGTCAGCGAGATTCCTTATAAAACAACACACACAAACAACAACCAAAAAATCCCTTTTGCTTGGAGCCTAGAGGATTACAAAGTGGGGGGTGGCCAAGACACGTGAGGACAATCATGGTTCCTGGGGCCTCGGGGCCGCAGTAAGTGGATGGCAAAGCCAGAACAGTGATTTGGCTCTGAGGTGACGATGCCAGGCAGAAGTGCCCTCATTTTTCTTTTTTGTTTTTCATTAATCAGTGGCATTTCCTATTTAAGCCCTAAATTGCTCCACTTAGAGTTGTTATAGATCCAGTTGTTTGATGGGTCTCCCTCGTGGCAATGGTGCCTTGATAAGATTCCGTGACCAGAAGTGAGACTACACTGTCCTGTCCATGACTTTCTCCATGTTCTTTTCTCACCTGCAAGAGAACCCTCTACCGTCTCTATCACCTCCACTTTGAAAAATGGGCAACTGCCTGTAATTATTATCTGCGCCTAGTATCAGTACCATGAAGCAGTATGGAGTAAAGAGCAAACACATCAAATAAAACTGGCTTAGCATCCCAACTCCACCATTCACTAATTGTGTGATCTCAGAGCCTCAGTTTTCCAAATCATAAAATGGATCTGTGAGTCTGTACTACACAGGATTATTGTGAGGATTACACGATAACATATACAAGCTCATAGCACACTGTTGGCACTTGGTGAGCACTCAGTAAACGCTGGTTCTGTGCTGTCCCAACAGGATGCTCGCTCCAACCAGAAATGACTCTACTTTTCCTACACACACTCTCAGAGTGTTTATTATTTGCCCATATACAGAATGCCTATCAGGTCCTGCTTTATGCTCTCTACTGCATTGGAAGCTTTTTCAGGACATGGGATGTGCAGTGTGTTGTTTCCTCATTTCCCTACTGCTTGGCATCCACCTTCACATGAATAGCATTCCGTGAACATTAGTTAAAAGCACAAATCTTTCTCTCTTATCAGAACAGATCAGAAGGTAAACATTCCTCCAAGTTGTCCTTATTTACAAGTCTTTACAAAGAGAAAGGATTCAAGAAGTTCAGTAAAATATTTGAGATGGGGGAGGTGAAAGTCTCCTTCATTCTAAAGTTTTCACTTTATGATCTTATTTATTTCTCACATCAAACCTCCTTTAGCCCCAACTTACAAAAAGAAAATAGACTCAGAAATATAAATAGTTTGCCCAGGATTTCACATACTATAATAGCATTTTAGTTACCCTAATTGAAATATTTCTATGCAAAATTAAAAGTGATTGAGAAAGAGACAACCGTTTGGGTCCAGAGTCCCTGGCAATCATTAGTTTTAATCAGTTTTCAATTATGCCAGACACTACCCATAAGTGACAATAATAACTGAGAGTCTGGTAACAACTTGGCCAATTTATAAAAACTGTCCATTGTTTTCTTTTAAAAAATTTAAAAAAGCAACTTCCTGGAGCCCACAAGCTCTCTTTATTTACTAAAGTTCCAAACCCCATGGTTACCTTTTGTCTCATTCCAATATGCAAGGCCCTTCACCTAGTTGAGAGATACTTGCCCAGAGAGATGTTATTTTAAAGGCTGAACTTTGCACACTCAGCAGTCTTGCCCTTGAATCAGAAACAGTCTGTTCAACAGAAGTCCCTGGAACTTCACCATCCAAACAAACATGGGACGCAGGAACACCTCCCCCATCTCCGGGGAGAGGGTCCAGAGAACCACAGAATTAAAACAGCCCTGCTGTCTTTCCTCAACACAGGATTTTCTCTCCAAAGTGTCTGTACTTCAAATCTCTGATTTATGTAAGAGAGAAAACTTTATTTAGGTTCTAAGTGTCCTTAGTATTTTTTTCTTCCTCCTAAACCGAGGCAAACACAGGTTCACTATAACGTGAGATAGCAGTGGTAGCTGAGGCCCAGGAAGGGGTGGGGGTGAGGATGCAGGGGTGAGGTAAGAGGAGAGCACAGTATCTAGAAAGGAGCATCTGAGATTATTTTGAAACACAAATCTAGAATCCATAAATCTAGGAACTGAGATTCCCTCAGGTTCCATAGTCATGTTATCTGGATGGTTTACACAGAGTTAAAGCCTCGTGGTTAGTATAGAAGCTAACCAGGTTTTAGAGCACTTCCTTTTCATTCTCTTCCATTCTCTCCTGGGATCTGACATGTGGCCTGATCCCCAGCTCTTCATGGCCCTGCCATCTTGGCCTGCCTTGGTCACCAGACTTCTCTCTCTTCCCCTTTTCATTTTGGTGACTATTCAACACCATCCTTATGTTTCTTTTGCATGCCTGGGGGGTGGAGGGTGTTTCTGCTTTTACTTCCTTGTTTGATTCTATCTGTCAGCCATGTAAAAGTCACCCTACATCCTTATATGTTCACGGTTCTATAGGCATATTTGAATTTCAAACAAATATGTGATTTTACAAACACAGTATTTTACATACTGGTTCCCAGTCCAGGGGAAATATGTCCATAATATCAATTATGTTTTCAGGGAGATTGGTCATATTTCTATAAATCACCTCTGAATTTACCCCTGAACCAATAGGCAGGTTTTAGGGATCAGAAATTCTCCCACAAGAAAGTCCTTTAAAATAGAAAGATGGTCCTAGCTTGGTACACTCATAGAGGTAAACCAAGCTTATCAAGGCCAGGCCACCACACTTCCATTTGTATTCCATTGTATTGTTAAGATGGGTTTTATAATTGCACAATGGGAGCCATTGATTCAGAAAGAGTGTAAGTTAACTAATGGATACTAAATCTATAACAGGATATTGAAAGAGACTCAGAAGCATCCAGAATCATTAAGCTCAATGGCCAAGGGCAATTTCTGTGAACACATATGAAATATCCCTTGATACTACTAGAAAAGACCTCTTTTTATAAACGGATAGAAGGAATAAGTGTGGCATCTTTTACATGAGATGAGAGGGTCTGAGGGAAAGACAAATCAACCTGTCTTCTCAGGAGTGACCAGAGTCACTCGGAAATAGGGCTTCTTACAAGAAACAGTGAAGAGGGCCCATTTTAAAGTACTTTTCTTTTTCTCCTTGTAAGAGATGAATGATATTTTTGACTGATGATTGGTTCCAGGAACTAAAACTGTGGAACAGACTTGAAGGAGAGCTGGATGGGAGACACAAAAACAAACTTTAGAGGATGGGTGATGGGAGGAAAGGATTACAATAACAAGGGTTTTCTGGAGTATGTTTGATTTTCAGAAAAGACAGGGGCTCTTGGGAACAACCTTGGCTAGAGTTATCTCATCATCCTGACCCAGCCCTGGAGAAACTTGTAGTGGGTTAAAAACAAAAGAGGGCACAGACGTCAGCTTCAAAGGAGCCCAATAACATTGTGATACCTATGGGGGAAGGTTCTCTCCAGACTTCCTGAGAGAAACTTCACCAATCACTAGGGTGAGGAGGTTACTTATGGTGGCTCTGGGTGGCAGCCAGGTCAGCCTCCTGGGCACAAGCAAGAGCCACATCAGTCAATTAAGATCATGGTCGCTTCTACAAATACTCTATCTTCCGTCAGTAAGCATCTTCTAGCCATACTTTCTCTAGCTGTCCAAAGTTCCCATCTGAAATGAGGTTTTGAAAATCATACCCAAATGCAGTGTGTTTTGGTTTCTAAGAAAGTTCCAGAGCTAGTTAGCCTCTAGGTGACACAAACTGCATTTATGATCTCCAAATCATCTGCTTTTGTCCTCTTCTAAACCCTGATTCAATATCGGGTTTGTAGAAAAATTGATCAAAATATACACAGAGTTCTCATACTGCCTTTATGCCCTCACACACACACTCTCTCTCTCTCTCTCACTTTTTCTCTCTCTCTCTCTCTCTCACAGTTCCCCCTATTATTATCCTTTTACATTAGTGTGATAAATATGTTACAATTGATAAACCAATATTAATACATTATTATTAACTAAAGTCCATAGTTTACATCAGGGTTCATTTTGGGGCTGTACAGTTCAATGGGTTTTGACAAATGTATCATGACTTGTATCCACCATTATAATATCATACAAAATAATTTCACTCTCCTAAAAATGCTCTGTGCTCCACCTAGTCATCCCTCCTCTTTTCCTGTGAACCCCTGGCAAGAATTGAGCTTTTTCCTGTGCCCATCAATTTGCCTTTCCCAGAATGTCATATGGTTGGACTTGACCTATTCAGATTGGCTTCTTTTGCTTAGCAATACGCATTTAAGTTTCCTCCATATCTTTTCATGGCTTGGTAGTTCATTTCTGTTTGATGCTGAATAATATTCCATTGTATGGATGTACCACAGTTTATCCATCCACCTACTGAAGGACATCTTAGTTGTTTCCAATTTTTGGCTATTATGAATAAAGCTGCTATAAACATTCATGTGCAGGTTTCTGAGTGGACATAATTTTCCAACTCATTTGGGTAAATACCAAGGAGCATGATAGCTGGATCATATGGTAAGAGTATGTTTAGTTTTGTAAGAAACCACCAAACTGTCTTCCAAAGTGGCTGTGCTATTTTGTATTCCCACCATCAATGAATCAGAGTTCCTGTTGTTCTACAACTTTGTCAGCATTTGGTATTGTCAGTGACTGGATTTGGGCCATTTTAATAAGTGTTCAGGGTATCTCGTTGTTTAATTTGTAATTTCCTAATGACACATGATGCTATCTTTTCACATGTTCATTTGTCATGTGTATCTCTTCTCTGGTGGGGTTTCTGTCAGGGTCTTTGGCTTATTTTTTAATCAAGCTGTTTAGTTTCTTATTGTTGAGTTTTAAGAGCTCTTTGTATATTTGGATAATAGTCTTTTATCAGATACATAATTGGCAAATATTTTCTCTCAGTTGTGGGTTGTCTTTTCATTCTCCTAATAGAGCAGATTTTTTTTAATTTTAATGAAGTCCTGTTTATCAATTTTTTTTCATGGATTGTCCTTTTTGGTGTTATATCTAAAAACTCATCACCATACCCAGGGGCACCTAAACTTTCTCCTATATCATCTTCTAGAAATTTTATAGTTTTATGTTTTACTTTTGGGTCTATGATCCATTTTGAGTTAATTTTTGTGAAAGGCATAAGGCTTGTGTCTATATTATTTTTTTTGCATGTGGGTGTTGTTATTTCAGCATCGTTTGTTGAAAAGACCATCATTTTTCATTGAATTGTCTTTGTTCATTTGTCAAAGATCAGTTGACTATATTTCTGGGAGTCTAATCCCAGACTCTCTATTCTGTTCTATTGATCTATTTGTCTATTCTTTTACTAATACCAATTTTGTCTTGATTACTGTAGCTTTATAGAAAGTCTTGAAGTTGCATAGTAGCAGTCCTCCAGCTTTGTCCTTCTGTATCCATATTGTGTTGGTTATTCTGGGTCTTTTGCATTTCCATGTAAACTTGATAGTTTTTGTCAGTATTCACAAAATAACGTGCTGGGATTTTGATTGGGATTACATTGAATCTATAGACCAAGCTGGGAAGAACTGACATCTTGAGTTTTCACATCCATGAACATGGACTATCTTTCCATTTACTTAGATCTTTTTAAATTTCTTTCATCAGAGTTTTGTAGTTTTCCTCATATAGATCTTGTGTATGTTTTGCTACATTTATACCTAAGAATTTCTCTTCTTTTGTATGAATATAAATGGTGTTCTCTTTTTAATTTCAAATTCCAATTGCTCATTTTTGGTACATAGGAAAGCAATTGACTTTTGTATATTAACCTTGTATCCTACAACCTTGCTATAATCCTTTTTAGTTTCAGGAGGTTTTTATTTGTTTGTGGGGAAGGATTGTCAATCTATGAGATTTTCTGCATAAACAATCATGTCATCTGCAAATAAAAACAGTTTTATTTCTTCTTGCCCAATCTGTATATATTTTATTTCCTTTTCTTGTGTTTTTGCACATCATGTTCATATATCGTTTACTTCTTTCTGAATATTTTTAATAGCCATGTCTTTACTGTTGATTATTGGTTACTGTCTATGAACAATTTGATTTAATTCAATTTGACTTGATTTAATGTGTTTAATTTGACTTAATGGGTTTATAAAACTACTCTTACACTTTAGTAACTGAGTTTCAATAACTGTAGTAAACCAGCATCTCTGGGGTGAGTGATGTGTCAGGAAAATTACAAACTGAAATTCTCACATTCCTGTAAGATTGGTCCAAAAGATAGCTGGAGAGGCACATTTGTAAAAGAGATTCAGTTCTATGAGAAACGTTTTATACTTTATCAAGATAAATAATTTATTGTTTATTTATTCTAAATATTGGATTGGCCAAAAAGTTCATTCTGGCTTTTCCATAAGATGTTACAGAACTTTTGGCCAACCCAGTAGATAATTAATGATATCTGATAATCACTTTCTGCAGGTGAAAATCCCAGAACACAATGTCTCCGCTTTAAAAATAATTGCAAGTTTTACTTTTACTTACATGATAAAATTTGACAAAATTGTATTCATGTGAATGAAATACCACATGTCTATAGGCAACAATCAAAAGTCAACTTTTTCATATTAGAGGAAGTTAGTGTTCTTAAGGTCCAGCAAGATCTGGTATAGGCAACTGCTTAATCTGCTTTAACCTAGGACTGCCTCTATGTGTGTGTGTGTGTGTGTGTGTGTGTGTGTGTGTGTGTGTGTGTGTGCGTGTAGCCATCTTAATAACCTTCCCTATAAGGCTCTTCCTCTACACAGAGAATCTGACTAACCTTCTGCATCCTTCAAAGCTACAAGCTAATGCTTATTTTTATACACCTGTAAAATGCACAAATTTTCTCTTCCTAAAGTGTGATAGTTAATAGAGGCACTTTACTGCTAAGGCTGTATGTAAGACAGGACTTGTGATAAACAGCACAGTTGAAAAAAATGCATGTAATTGTTAAGGAGAGTACAGCTACTCCTGAAATCAGAAAAAGGAAGTAAACTGTGTTTCTTCCTCAAAGGGACAGATCTGGAGAGTCCTGCTACTATCTCAAATAATCTACTTGCAAATTTCAAAACAAAAGACACAAGGAAATTACAGGCTATCTCTTTGATTTACAACTTCCCCCCAACCAGAGCTGGTACTTACACTGCTATGCCTGAAACTGATCTGTGTGGGAAGGTTTCAGAGGGATGGCCAGCCAACCGGTACATTGCTGCCAAGTCAGCTGATGCCACAGCCTGGTATGGGACCCTGGTCAAGTAACCCATAGTATCTACCTGAAGGAGTTATTGTGCAGAGGTGAAAAGCAGTGGGGGGAGAAGAGGGAGGAGGAGAAAATTATGGAAATACATTTTGAAAATCCAAAGTGTGGCTGAAATTCCAGTCTTAATGAAAAACAGTAACAGGCTCCGCTAAATACCCACAAAGGCCTGCTAAAAATATGTGAAGTTCATCCAGGGTTCAAATCTCAGAATTATTTTTATTTCCCAGCTTAGGTCTATCAAAACTGCCATGAAGCCTTTAGCTGTTTTAGTGAGAAAACAATCTGTCCTTGCAAACTAACCAACATGTTCTTACATCACAAAATGAAGCCAGAAGTGAAAGAAACTTGACAAATCTCTCCTTGCCATTTTACTGAGGTTTAAGAGCACTGAGTTTGGAGTCAGTGAATATAAATTTGAACTTATTAGCTTCTTGACAACATCACTGAGCTTCAATTTCTTAACCTTTAAAGTGGATTATGCATAGGCCCCTATACTGTGTGGAATAGGAAAAATTCAAAATCGCTTTCTTTCCACTGTTACATTACTGATTTGAATCATGTGTAAGTCCTCTCTATGGTCAGAGTTACAACGTAGCTGAACCATAGCTGCTTCCCACTGACCCACAACACAGGAAAGCTAGGACACTGAAAGGGAAGAAAATGTTTAATTTGGAAACCAAATATCTTGGAGACACTAATCCAGATGTAAACTGAAATCACACTGTCCTCTGAAATTGATATGAAAGTATGGCGAGCCCTGGCCCTCATTCAATGGGAAGTTTATTGCTCTACTTAAGATTTCTACAAAATCTCAGGGGCTTGTGTTGTTGTGGTTATTTCTGGCTTCAAGTCCCTGCTTTCGCCACACAGCGAAACTCACTTGAGGCTCACCTCCCCTCCTCCTCACCCATCCCCAATGAAACTACCCCACACACACTCCCCCATTCAGAGTTCTTGAAACAAAACCACTCACATAAACAATTGAGTAGATGACAAACGTTACTGAAGGTTTGAAGATGCAGAAAACTTTACAATAACAAAAGCAACTGAATGTACACTACAGGGCATCCTGTGCTGAAAGGCGTCTTGCCCCTTGCCTTTTCCCAAAGGAACCAGCTTCCTTCCTACAGCCCAGCTCCCTCTTCCTGTCCATACCCTCCTGCATCAAGAGTCCCCTCACCTGATTTGCAGAGAGATTTATCTCTCTACACCCTACTTGGTGCTGGTCCTTTGACCCATCCAGAGACACCCTGGTGGGCTCTGTTAGGCAGAGAGCCATCCACTTGGAGCCCCAGTGCCACTAGCAGAGGCTGTGAGATTTTATTCTTTCCTTCTCTGCACTGCTCCCTCCAGCAGTCTCTGTAAAGTGAAGGAAGTAGTATAGAGATTTATTTTCCCACTAATACATGTTATTATTCCCCAAACACCTAAGACAGACCCGACAATTTAAGGATTTTTTTAATGAGTATGTACTTTGAGCAGTTTTAGGTTTATAGAAAAGTTAATCAGAGTGTACAGAGAATTTTCACACACCCCTCCACCCTCTCCCCTTCACACACCCACACTTTCTTGTTCTTAACGTCTTGCATTAGTGTGGGAAACATGTTACAATTGATGAACCAATATTGATACATTATTATTAACTGAAGTCTATAGTTTACATTAGGGTTTACTTTGTTTTATACATTCTATGAGCTTTCACAAATGTACAATGACATGTGTCCATCAATATTGCATCACACTGTCTTACATTTCATTGTCCTAAAAATACCTTGTGCTCCATCTATCCATCCCTCCCTTCCTTCCCCACAAAGCCCCTGACAAACACTGATAACAAGGTAACATAGCTAGTAAGGGGTGAAGTCAGTGACTGTTGGACTCAGAAGTTAGTGCTTTTAACCACTGTCCCACCTGTCCTTTTTCTTTAGGCATCACTCACAGAAGAAAGGAAAATGGCTTTCTCAAATTAGATTTTAACTTGCGTTTAATAGTAAACCATTCTGTGTTAATTATCTTCACTGTCAGACATGGTATCTTTATGTGCTGAGGCAGTTTGTGCTAATCTGTGTCAAAAGGAATAAATGATAGCAAATTTGCTCAATGAAGTATTATTTTCTGGTCACCAGTGCTCAGAAAGAACCCTTGAGATTAACAACCAAATAAATGTACATAAGTTGTAAGCCTTCAGAAAAGATTATGTTTGAAATTTAACCCACTATCTGGGGGTGGGGTGGGTAGAAAGCATATAAGACTTTAACTCCACATTAATATAAACTACAAATAACGCACATTAAATTAGAATTTCCAGTTCAATAGTAGATATGAATGGTAAATAAGGGAGAGTAAGTAACTGTAAATAAAGAAAGCCCTCCACAGCATACCACTTGCTTGGTACAGCCAGATGCCTCCAATCATCTTCATCTTTAATTTTTGAGAGCAAATTTCTGCTGCACTATAAATCATTGACTGTAATGTTTGCATGTGGCTGGCTTGGTTACTCTTTTGGCATTTGTTTTCCTACTTCTCAGTCATTATTTTGCAGAGATGACCTGCAAATGGTGCACCCAGTCAAGTCTGGTCTCTGAGGATCGCAGTCTACAGGGCCCAACACTGACCATGGAAATTTTGACAAGAGCGGTGTTAGAGGAATAGTGGAGGCCAGACTGGAAAGGGTTAGGAGAGGTAAAGGACTGAGAAAATAGGTTCATGGAGGGCAGACTGTTTAATGAGTAAGTTTGGCTGTGAAGGAACTGAGCATGTTAAAAGTCTGTAGAACAGAAGCCAGTAAGAGAGAGCAAGCAAAGGTAAAGCAGTAAGAAAAAAATAGCTACAGTTCCTGGGGTCCAAGGAGGTGGGAGGGAAAGTTGCTCTTAGGGTGCTGCTGAAAACCCATCGCAGCTGGAGAAGGTTATAGGAAAACTCTCTACTCCAGGGGGAAGGGAAGGGATACATGATGGATCTAGAACTACAACTGGGGGAGGGGGAGGGGCCGTGGAAAGGAGATATCCCGAGACCCAGGGATATAGTACCTGCTGAGACTGAAGCTGAATCAGAGGAACAGAAAACTCCCCTCACCTTCCCTACAAGGCTGGCAAATACTGAATAACAAGGAACAGTGAGACACCATTGGGAAAGTTGCAAGAGCATGGAAATAGGCCCTCTGTGAGTACAGTGCAAAGGGAAAACCTAAGACAGAGGTTGGAGCAGACATTGTGAAAACCCTCTGACAAACCAGTCCCACCAGAAACACAAGAGATCCCTAGAGGCATTTGAAACCTGGTGCAGAGGGTAACTATAGCAAAAGCAAACCTCAAATCTTAATTCCTAACTAGATTAATTCAAATCTCCATAATAAAGGCTCAGCAGAAGGAAAGATATGCCCATTTCCAGGTATAAAACTCTCTGCCTCAGCATCTTCTGTCTTATAGCTTTCAACAAAAAATTTTTGAAAAGGCAAGAAAAAAAACAACACACTGCCAAGAGACAAGTAATATTGGGACTGGAAATTTAACCATTAAGATGTTAAAACCTCTACTAGAAAACATGGTAAATATGCAAGATCAGATGGGGACTTCACTGCAGAGGTAGAAACCATAAAAAATAAAAGAGAGAATTCTGGGGGGTGTGGGGGGGATAAATCCTGGGGATTGTTTGTAGGAACAAAAGTAAAAGGTGAGGAAGAACAAGAAGTCAGATGACTGTGATACTATTTACTGAGGTAGAAAACAGAAATTCTAGTTTGGGGAGGAATGTTCATTATTTCAGATTTGGACAATTTGAGTTTAAGGAATTGGTGAAACATTCAAGTGTGTATATTCAATCAAGGGTAAACAGAGATGTAGAGTTCATGAGAGACATCTGGGCTGGATCAGCAGGATACAGATTGTTGTTTGAAACATTGGGACAGATAATCTCTCTCAAAGAGATTGTGTGCTTTGAGAATAGAAGAGAGTCAAGACTGAAAACACTGGGAAAACCAGCCTTTGAGGAGTGGGCAGAGGAAGAAGAGCCCACCTAGGAGACCAAGAACGAGCAGGAAGAACAGCAACAAAGGATATCCACAGTGTAAAATGCTGCAGAGAAGTCAGTAAGATAAGAGACCACTCTATCTGGCAACAACGATGTCACTGATAAGCTAGAGAGTGTGGTAAAATGAGAGATAGAAACTGAGTTGGGTGAACAAATGGAAGTAGAGACAGCAAGAGAAAATACCTCTTTCAAGAAGCTGGGCTATAAAGGTAAGGAGAGAAATAAGGTGGTACCTGGATGGAGATAGCTCATCCTCCATAGGGAGGATTTCTTTGCAGAGGAATCAGCTTGAACATATTGAAGTGCTGATTTGAAGGATCCAGTTTGAAGAAACAGGGAAAGAGAGGGAACTTAACTGATAAATGGCTTCACTGAAGAGATCAGTGTCAACTGGCTCCTTTTCATGCTCTCAGCATTTATCTGGTGTATATTATGTAGTAGGAAATATGTCACTAAATAAGACACTGTCCTTGCCTTCAAGGAATTTATGGCCTACATAGGCATACAGACCAAAAAATAAAACAATTGCTATATTGCAAGATACGAGCTACGGATTAATCATAGGGGGCTATAAGAGTGTGTAGGGAGGCTACCTAATTCAGTTTTAGGAGGCCAAAGACAATTTCCAAAAGCCAGAAAAATGTAAGGTAGTAGGAAGGAATCACCTGATTTCTAAACAAAGGATACAGTTTATGATGTTCAAGAGGTTACAGAGAGCGCTGATCATTCTAGAAAACAAATTTAGTGCTTCCTTTCATAAATGTTCATTGCACTTACCATTTTTGCTTCTCGTCACTTATCCCAACTGTAATGAATGAACAATGTGTGTAATTATTTGTTTTATGTTTCTCTCCCCTACTGGGCCTAAGTCCCCAAAAGGCAGGGACCACAACTGTATTGTTTGCACAGGTATATAGTACTCTTGTGATAAACGATTGGAACCAAAAATGTAATAATTATGTCTCCCCTTTTCTCTGTGGGGAGAGTCAGAAGAAGAAATCATTGGAATATGTTCCACTTGGAAGCAAAGCACTTTAAAACCAACTGTATCTGATTCTTGACTGCAGGCTCTGACATGGTCTCTTTGCAGATGAAGGCTGGACCCGCTGCCAACAACCCACGTGATGCAAATGCATCAAGGTGGGGTTTATTTTTAGCTACAGCAAATTACCATTCCTTTATGCTTTTGGATTTTCATCTCTGCGAATGAGTTCTCTTGTTCTTACATTTTTCAACATCAAGACTGACTTCTTTCATGAAGAAAGAAGATAGTCTTTAAGACAAAGAACATTTCTCCTTTCATCTCCACCCCAGTTTGGAGGTTCAAAGAGATTTTGGAGGGGTGCTTGCTGCTATTCCTGAGAGGAAGGATGGTCCTTCCATACTTTTTGTAATGACACTGCAGACTCAAACTGGGGTGGGGGAAACTCAGTCCAAAGAAAACAAAATGAAGATTTGACTGTGAGTCTAGTCAGAGACATAGTGTTCCATGAAATTCTCTCCAACTGGTTAATAAGAAACTGACATTGTATAATTACAGATTTTTTTTACTATATTTGTAAAAAGGTCATGTCATATAAAAATGAGCTACAAGCTCCCACAAACAAATGCAGTTTATATAATGTCTTGAAGATGTCTTCAAGGTCAGGTAGCTTTCTGGGTTGACAGATGTTGTAGTGCTGTTGGCAAAGTTGTCAGCTGAAAGGTGGTGTCAGCACAGAGGAGGGATCTCACTGTGAGAATCCCGTTTCTTGTGGGGGGCAGGGAGTAGAAGACAACAGGGGACCTGAATATCAGGTAGGCTGAGGTGGGGAGAGGACATGTAGCTTTTTAAGTATTTTTGAGGTATAATTTTATATTTTTAAAAATACTGTTTTGTAATACAACACTAAAAATTAAAACTTGGTATACATTTCTTGATTAATAAGGATATGGAGAAAAGCTTTTGGAATCACTAAGAGGTCAAAGGTTTTTATCTTTGGTCAAGGAGGGCAAAAGTCTAAAAAATTCAGTCATAAGATTGGCCCCAAGTAAGAAAAGAAATATGTTTGGTTCAGTACCGTCTTCCCTTCTTATTTTACCTCATTTTACCTTACCTTGTCTTCTTTTCCCTATGTTAACTTTTTCTTTGTAGTCAAACACACCATACACAGTCCTGCTTCCATGTCTGTGGTAGGCAGAATAATGCTCCCTCCAAATATGCCATGTCCTAATCCCCAGAACCTATGATCATGTTACTTTATGTGATAAAAAAGACTTTGTATTAAGGTTAAAATTAAGGACCTTGAGATGGGCGATTATCCTGGATTATCTGGATGGATCCAATCTAGTCTCATAAATCCTTGAAAAGTGCAAGAAAGCTGAAAGGTCAGAAGACACAGAAAGGATTCACCCCACCATTGATGGCTTTGAAGGTGGAGGGAGGAGACCATGAGCCTGGGAAAGCAGCAGCTTCTACGAGCTGGGAATCATCCTCAGTTTATGGCCAGCAAGAAAACATGGACCTCAGTCCTACAACCAAAAGGAGCTGAATCCTGCCAACAACCCAAATAAGAGGGAAATCGATTCTTCCTTACAACCTCCAGAAAGAAACACAGCCTGCCAACATTTTGGAGGATCCAGTTTGAAGAAACAGGGGAGAGAGAGGGAACTTAACTGATAAATGGTGTAAGACCATAATGAACTTCTGACCTACAGAACTGTAAAATAATAAATTTTTGTTACTTTAAACCATAAATTTTCTTGCAATTTATGATACAACAATAAAAACCTAATACAATGTCTTTGCTCCTACCTTTATCTGTGTTTACAATGCTCTTTCCTCTCTTACATTCTTCCAAATCCCACATTCTCAGTGAAACAATCCTGACTTCACTCTCTACTCTGTTCCATGTGTTGGCACATATATTTATGTAGGGCAACTAGTTATTTCTTCATGCTTATGCTCTAACTCTATAATGAGATTATAAGAACCTTAGGAACATGGAAGATATATTAATAATTGCAGTCCATTGCAAAAATGACCATAAATCCTTTCCTTCCACAGTCTTGCAATGTGATTTTGAAGATATTCCCATCATAAGATGGATTACATTCCTCCACACCTTGAATCTGGGTTGGTCCTATAACCTGCTTTGATCAATGTAGATTAGCAAATGTAGGAGCAGAAAGTTGACTCTGAGACCACCATCAAATGAAAGAGCCTGGACTAGCCCAGTCAACTAGCCCAACTGCTAGCCCAGCGATCAAATGTCAGACAGGTGTGTATGAACCATGGATCACCACTCACTGAAGACTCAAGGGTGGGTTCAGCTGAAGTCAGCATAAGAACCACCCAGATGACTCCATCGAAATTTCTGACCCACTGATTCCTGAGCTAATTAATGATTGCTGTTTAAAGTCAATGATTGGGGGTAGTTTATTAAGCAGCAAAAGCTAACACATATAACTCAGTGCTCTGCATTGACCTATTTGTGAATAGTTTTTGATGGTACTCACAATGATGATGATGACAATGACAATGACAATAACAGCAATGACAAAGATTAAAGAAAGCCACATTCATTCCTAGTAAAACAAGAAGGTAAGTGGCATCGTTTCCATATCTCAATACCAGGAAATTTCAGGGCTTATAAATTGAAGAGTTTCAGGGCTTCCCTGGTGGTGCAGTGGTTGAGTCCACCTGCCAATGCAGGGGACACAGGTTCATGCCCCAGTCTGGGAAGATCCCACATGCCACGGAGCGGCTGGGCCCGTGAGCCATGGCTGCTGAGTCTGCGGGTCCGGAGCCTGTGCTCCACAATGGGAGAGGCCACAACAGTGAGAGGCCCACATACCGCAAAAAAAAAAAAAAAAAATTGAAGAGTTTCAAAATTTTTGTTCAAGTAAATTGGAAAACACAGTGTCTATAGATTTTAGGTTTATTGGTCTGTTATTGGTCTGCAACAAATCCAAAATAGCTCTTAACCTAGCTTTTGTACTGCTAACTTTTAGTGTTTCAATCTATTTCCCATTGTATCAGAACACTGGGAGGAGCCAGAGAGTCACTCTGCTGTCCCAGTTCTGAACGTACAAGAAGACTTTGGTTAAAATCTGCAGGGGACTTTGTCACATGAGAAAAACTTAACCAGGTGTTATCATCAAAGGTAGCTTTTACCCAGTAGCCAATAAATAGCTTATTACTCATCCAAATAGTCTTCTCTAAAATTGGTTCAACTCCCAACAAAGTCTTCCAAAGTATTGTGTTTATAAAAGTTCTTAGTGAATTAGGTAGTACATAAAACTCTAATATTTAGCCTACGAAATCTTAAGTATGATGCACTTCTTTCAGCCTATATTCCATTTAAAAAAATGTTTGGGAATGAAGTGGGAACAACAAAGAAACAAACAAAAAAGCATCAGAAAGGAGATTGATTCAAGATGGCGGACTAGCAGGGCGTGCTCTCATTCCCTCCTGTGAGAACACCAGAATCACAACTAACTGCTGAACAATAATTGACAAGAAGACACTGCAACTCACCAAAACAGATACTCCACATCCAAAGACAAAGGAGAAGCCACAGTGAGATGGTAGGAGAGGCACAATCACAATAAAAACAAATCCTACAACTGCTGGGTGGGTGACTCACAAACTGGAGAATACTTATACCACAGAAGTCCAATCACTTGAGTGAAGGTTCTGAGACCCATGTCAGGCTTCAGAACCTGGGGGTCCAGCAACGGGAGGAGGAATTCCTAGAGAATCATACTTTGAAGCCTGGGGGAATTTGATTGCAGCACTTTGACAGGACTGGGGGAAATAGCAACTCCACTCTTGGAGGGCACACACAAAGTAGTGTGCAATTTAGGACCCAGAGGAAGGAACAGTGACCCCATAGGAGACTGAACCAGACCTACCTGCTAGTGTTAGAGGGTCTCCTGCAGAGGTGGGGGGTGGCTCTGTCTCACTGTGAGGACAAGGACACTGGCAGCAGAAGTTCTGGGAAGTACTCCTTGGTGTGAGCCCTCCCAGAGTCCGCCATTAGCACCGCCAAAGACTACAGGTAAGCTCCAGTGTGGGGTCGCCTCAGGCCAAACAACAAACAGGAAGCGAACCCAGCCCCACCCATTAGCAGTCAAGTAGATTAAAGTTTTACTGAGCTCTGCCCACCAGAGCAACAGCTAACTCTACCCACCACCAGTCCCTCCCATCAGAAAACTTGCACAAGTCTCTTAGATAGCCTCATCCACCAGAAGGCAGACAGCAAAAGCAAGAAGAACTACAATCCTGCAGCCTGTGGAACAAAACCCACATTTACAGACAGATAGACAAAATGAAAAGGCAGAGGACTATGTACCAGATGAAGGAACAAGACAAAACCCCAGAAAAACAACTAAAGGAAGTGGAGATAGGCAACTTTCCAGAAAAAGAATTCAGAATAATGATAGTGAAGATGATCCAGGACCTCGGAAAAAGAATGGAGGCAAAGATCGACAAGATGCAAGAAATGTTTAAGAAAGACCTAGAAGAAGTAAAGAACAAACAAACAGAGATGAAAAACACAATAACTGAAATGAAAACTACACTAGAAGGAATCAATAGCAGAATAACTGAGGCAGAAGAATGGATAAGTGACCTGGAAAACAGAATGGTGGAATTCACTTCTGTGGAACAGGATAAAGAAAAAAGAATGAAAAGAAATGAAGACAGCCTAAGAGACCTCTGGGACAACATTAAATGCAACAACATTCACATTATAGGGGTCCCAGAAGGAGAACAGAGAGAGAAAGGACCAGAGAAAATATTTGAAGAGATTATAGTCGAAAACTTCCGTAACATAGGAAAGGAAATAGCCATCCAAGTCCAGGAAGTGCAGAGAGTCTCATACAGGATAAATCCAAGGAGAAACATGTCGAAACACATAGAAATCAAATTGGCAAAAACTAAAGACAAAGAAAAATTATTGAAAGCAGCAAGGGAAAAACAAGAAATAACATACAAGGGAACTCCCATAAGGTTAACAGCTGATTTCTCATCAGAAGCTCTACAAGCCAGAAGGGAGTGGCATGATATAATTCAAGTGATGAAAGGGAAGAACCTACAACCAAGATTACTCTACCTAGCAAGGATCTCATTCAGATTCGATGGAGCAATCAAAAGCTTTACAGACAAGCAAAAGCTAAGAGAATTCAGCATCACCAAACCAGCTCTACAACAAATGCTAAAGGAACTTCTCTAAGTGAGAAACACAAGAGAAGAAAAGGACCTACAAAAACAAACCCAAAATAATTAAGAAAATGGTAATAGGAACATACATATTAATAATTACCTTAAACATGAATGAATTAAATGCTCCAACCAAAAGACACAGGCTTGCTAAATGGATACAAAAACAAGACCTATATATATATGCTGTGTACAAGAGACCCATTTCAGACCTAGGGACACATACAGACTGAAAGTGAGGGGATGGAAAAAGATATTCCATGCAAATGGAAATCAAAAGAAAGCTGGAGTAGCAATACTCACATCAGAAAAAATAGATGTTAAAATAAAGAATGTTACAAGAGACAAGGAAGGACACTACATAATGATAAAGGGATCAATCCAAGAAGAAGATATAACAATTATAAATGAATATGCACCCAACACAGGAACACGTCAATACATAAGGCACCTGTTAATAGCTATAAAAGAGGAAATTGACAGTAACACAATAATACTGGAGGACTTTAACACCTCACTTACACCAATCCACAGATCATTCAAACAGAAAATTAATAAGGAAACAGAAGCTTTAAATGACACAATAGACCAGAGAGATTTAATTGATATTTATAGGACATCCATCCAAAAACAGCAGATTACACTTTCCTCTCAAGTGTGCACAGAACATTCTCCAGGATGGATCACGTCATGGGCCACAAATCAAGCCTCAGTAAATTTAAGAAAGTTGAAATCATAACAAGCATCTTTTCAGACCACAATGCAATGAGATTAGAAATCAATTACAGGAGAAAAAAACTTAAAAAACACAAACACATGGAGGCTAAACAATACGTTACTAAATAACCAAGACATCACTGAATAAATCAAAGAGGAAATAAAAAAATACCTAGAGACAAATGACAATGAAAACACGACGATCCAAAACCTATGGGATGAAGCAAAAGCAGTTCTAAGAGGGAAGTTCATAGCAGTACAAGCCTACCTAAAGAAACAAGAAAAATCTCAAATAACCAATCTAACCTTACACCTAAAGGAACTAGAGAAAGAAGAACAAACAAAACCCAAGGTTAGCAGAAAGAAAGAAATCACAAAGATCAGAGCAGAAATAGTAACAAGAAAACAATAGCAAAGATCAATAAACTAAAAGCTGGTTCTTTGAGAAAATAAACAAAATTGATAAACCATTAGCCAGACGCATCAAGAAAAAGAGGGAGAGGACCCAAATAAATAAAATTAGAAATGAAAAAGGGGAAGTTACAACAGATACTGCAGAAATACAAAACATCCCAAAAGACTACTACAAGCAACACTATGCCAATAAAATGGACAACCTGGAAGAAATGGACAAATTCTTAGAAAGGTATAACCTTCCAAAACTGAACCAGGAAGAAATAGAAAATATAAACAGACCAATCACAAGTAATGAAATTGAAACTGTGATTAAAAATCTTCCAACAAACAAAAGTCCAGGATCAGATGGCCTCACAGGTGAATTCTATCAAACATTTAGAGAAGCGCTAACACCCATCCTTCTCAAACTCTTCCAAAACATTGCAGAGGAAGGAACATTCCCAAACTCATTCTATGAGGCCACCATCACCCTGATACCAAAACCAGACAAAGATACTACAAAAAAAGAAAATTACAGACCAATATCACTCATGAATATAGATGCAAAAATCCTCAAAAAAATACTAGCAAACAGAAACCAACAACACATGAAAAGGATCATACACCATGATCAAGTGGGATTTATCCCAGGGATGCAAAGATTCTTCAGTATACACAAATCAATCAACGTGATACACCATATTAACAAATTGAAGGAGAAAAACCATATGATCATCTCAATAGATGCAGAAAAAGCTTTTGACAAAATTCAACACCCACTTATGATACAAACTCTACAGAAAGTGGACATAGAGGGAACTTACCTCAACATAATAAAGGCCATATATGACAAATCCACAGCAAACATCATTCTCAGTGGTGAAAATCTGAAAGCATTTCCTCTGAGATCAAGAACAAGACAAGGATGTCCACTCTTGCCACTTTTATTCAACATAGGTTTGGAAGTCCTAGCCATGGCAATCAGAGAGGAAAAAGAAATAAAAGTAATCCAAACTGGAAAAGATGTTAAACTGTCACTGTTTGCAGATGACATGATATTATACATAGAAAGTCCTAAATACACTACCAGAAAACTACTAGAGCTATCAATGAATTTGGTAAAGTTTAAGGTTAAAAATTAATACACAGACATCCGTTGCATTTCTATACACTAAAAACAAAAGATCAGAAAGATGGGGCTTCCCTGGTGGCACAGTGGTTGAGAATCTGCCTGCCAATGCAGGGGACATGGGTTCGAGCCCTGGTCTGGGAAGATCCCACTTGCCGCAGAGCAACTAGCCCCGTGAGCCACAATTACTGAGCCTGCGTTTCTGGAGCCTGTGCTCCACAACAAGAGAGGCCGCGATAGTGAGAGGCCTGCACACCGCAATGAGGAGTGGCCCCCACTTGCCACAACTAGAGAAAGCCCTCACACAGAAACGAAGACCCAACACAGCCAAAAATAAATAAATAAATAAATAAAATTAAAAAGAAAAACAAAAAAGATCCGAAAGAGAACTTCAAGAAATAATCCCACTTACTATCCCATCAAAACAAACAAACAAACAAAAAAACCCAGGAATAAACCTACCTGAGGAGACAGAAGACCTGTACTCTGAAAACTATAAGATGCTGATGAAAGAAATTGAAGACAACATGGAAAGATATACCATGTTCTTGGATTGGAAGAATCAGTATTGTCAAAATGCCTATACTACCCAAGGCAATCTACAGATTCAGTGCAATTCCTATCAAATTACCAATGGCATTTTTCACAGATCTAAAACAAAAAGGCCTAAAATTTGTATGGAGACACAAAAGACCCCAAATAGCCAAAGCAATCTTGAGAAAGAAAAGCAAAGCTGGAAGAATCAGTCTTCCTGACTTCAGACTATACTACAAAGCTATAGTCATCAAAACAGTATGGTAATAGCACAAAAAATAGAAATATAGATCAGTGGAACAGGATTGAAAGCCCAGAAATAAACCCATGCACCTACAGTCAATTAATCTACAACAAAAGAGGCAACACTATACAATGTTGGAAAGACAGTCTCTTCAATAAATGGTGCTGGAAAAACTGGAGAGCTACATGTAAAAAAAAAAAAATGAAATTAGAACATTCTTTAACACCATACACAAAAATAAGCTCAAAATAGCTTAAAGACCTATATGTGAAACTGGACACTCTAAAACTCTTAGAGGAAAACATATGCAGAACACTCTCTCACATAAATCGCAGCCATATCTTTTTCGATCCACCTCCCAGAGTAATGGAAATAAAAACAAAAATAAACAAATGGGACCTAATTAAACTCAAAAGCTTTTGCACAGCAAAGGAAATCATAAACAAAATGAAAAGACAACCCACAGATTGGGAGAAAATATTTCCAAATGATGTGATTGACAAGGGATTAGTCTCCAAAATTTACAAACAGCTGATGCAGCTTAATATCATCAAAACAAACAACTCAATCAAAAAATGGGCAGAAGACCAAATATACCTTTCTCTAAAGAAGACATACAGATGGCCAAGAGGCACATGAAAAGATGTTCAACATCGCTAATTATTAGAGAAATGCAAATCAAAACTACAATGAGGTACCAACTCACACCAGTCAGAATGGCTATCATCAAAAAAATCCACAAATAATAAATGCTGGAGAGGGTGTGGAGAGAAGGGAACCCTCCTAGAATGTTTGTGGGAAAGTAAACTGGTACAGCCACTATGGAGAACAGTATGAAGGTTTCTTAAAAAACTAAAAAAAGAGCTACCATATGATCCAGCAATCCCACTCCTGGGCATATATCTGGAGGAAAACATGGTCCGAAAGTATACATGCACCCCAATGTTCATTGCAGCACAGTTTACAATAGCAAAGACATGGAAGCAACCTAAATGTCCACCGACAGAGGAATGGATAAAGAAGATATGGTATATATATATACAGTGGAATATTACTCAGCTATTAAATAAAGAGTGAAATAATGCCATTTGCTGCAACATGGATAGACCTAGAGATTGTCAGACTGAGTGAAGTAAGTCAGACAGAGAAAGAGAAATATCGTATAGTATCGCTTATATGTGGAATCTAAAAAGAAAGATACACATGAAGTTATTTACAAAACAGAAACAGACTCACAGCCTTAGAGAACGAACTTATGGTTACCAGGAGAGGAAGGGATAGTCAGGGAGTTTGGAGTTGACATGTATATACTGCTGTATTTAAAAGGGATAACCAACAAGGACCTACTGTATAGCAGGGAACCCTGCTCAATATTATGTAACAACCTAAACGGGAAAAGAATTTGAAAAAGAATAAACACATGTATATGTATAACACAACCATTTTGCTGTACACCTCAAACTATCACAACATTGTTCATCAACTATACTCCAATATAAAATCAAAAGTGTTTTAAAAAATAAAACATACGAGAGAAGATGGCGGAAGAGTAAGACGCGGAGACTACCTTCCTCCCCACAGATACACCAGAAATACATCTACACATGTAACAACTCCTGCAGAAAACCTACCGAATGCTGGCAGAAGACCTCAGACCTCCCAAAAGGCAAGAAACTCCCCACGTACCTGGGTAGGGCAAACGAAAAAAAGAAAAAATAGAGACAGAAGGAAAGGGACGGGACCTCCACCAGTGGGAGGGAGCTGTGAAGGAGGAAAGGCTTCCACACACTAGAAGCCCCTTCGCGGGGGGGAGACTGCGGGTGGCGGAGGGGGAAGCTTCGAAGCCGCGGAAGAGAGCGCAGCCACAGAGGCGTGGAGGGCAAAGCGGCGAGATTCCCGCACAGAGGATCCGCGCCAACCGGCACTCACCAGCCCGAGAGGCTTATCTGCTCCCCCGCCGGGGCGGGCGGGGCTGGGAGCTGAGGCTCGGGTTTCGGTGGGAGTACAGGGAGAGGACTGGGGCTGGCGGCGTGAACACATCCTGCAGGGGGTTACTGCACCACGGCTAGCCGGCAGGGAGTCCGGTAAAAAGTCTGGACCTGCCGAGGAGGCAAGGGACTTTTTCTCCCCTCTTTGTTTCCTGGTGCGCGAGGAGAGGGAATTAAGAGCGCTGCTTAAAGGAGCTCCAGAGACGGGCGCGAGCCGCGGCTAACAGCGCGGACACCAGAGACGGGCCTGAGACGCTAAGGCTGCTGCTGCCGCCACCAAGAAGCCTGTGTGCAAGCAAGCACAGGTCACTCTCCACACCTCCCCTCCCGGAGCCTGTGCAGCCCGCCAAAGCCAGGGTCCCGTGATCCAGGGACAACTTCCCCGGGAGAACGCACAGCGCGCC
Organism: Platanista minor; assembly: GCA_004363435.1. NCBI lineage: Eukaryota > Metazoa > Chordata > Mammalia > Artiodactyla > Platanistidae > Platanista > Platanista minor. The sequence continues at coordinate 173 of RJWK010004597.1, read as the reverse complement.
TCAGGCTGGTGCAACGTCCCGCTGGCCTCTGCTGCCGCAGGCTTGCCCCGCACTCCGTGCCCCTCTCTCCCCCCCGACCTGAGTGAGCCAGAGCCCCCAAGTCAGCTGCTCCTTTAACCCCGTCCTGTCTGAGCGAAGAACAGACGCCCTCCGGCGACCTACACGCAGAGGCG
>RJWK010004596.1:7233-58881 GCA_004363435.1 Platanista minor | reverse complement strand
CAGAGCCATGAGAGGGTCCCTAACCCCCTTGCCTTTCTCTCTTACCTCCTTTCCTTTTTCCCACTCTCTGTTCCCCCCAAACTTGGACTAACTGACAAATCACAAGTCTTGCAGGAGGTGTTCTCAAAGATATGTCTCTGAAGTTATCAGAATGGCATCAGTATCAGCGATCAGAGAAAGAGCCAGGAAAGAGAATAATATCCAACCATTCAAACCACAAGATTAGCTCAGGATAAAATCGCTACCTGAGCCAAAGCACAAGGTCGCTTACTCTTTGCTTCTCCTTGTATCCCGCATCCACTCAGGAAGGTGCCTGGTGCTCAGGTGCTCCTCAGTGGGCTTCAGCTGAATAAAAACTTTAAGTTCTATTTGACTTATCTAAGCCATTTTCTTTTGACATGCTTATCTTAAAATGGACCCAGTGTTTGTTTTCAGTGGGTGTGGTAAGATGCATGGACATGGGACTGACTGTCTTGAAAGAAGTTGTTACACTCACAGGTCCCCAGAAGCAGGAGGCACAATGCCATGTACAGCCACAGGGGAAGCACCAGAGTAGGGGGAGGGAGCAGGGGAGAGCACGAGCAGGAGCCTTTATTGTAGTTTTTGAGAAAAAAAAAAAAAATGGGCGAGGCAGGGAAGCAGGCATAGGATTAACTAGCTTGAATAATTTGAGCTGGCTCCAGGGTACAGGGGTGTCCCTAGTTGTCTGCTAACTGCCCTGGGGTGTTTAAGGCAGAGGATTATTGCCTTGTGTAGGGTAAAATCCAGATGGGGAAAATAGTTAGGAGTATGTGCTCTGGACAGGGTAATTTACATATTAAAAGAATGCTCACAGTGGAGTAATTTGCTATCTATAAGAATTAGCCAGCCCTGGGAGAGGCAGCCTCTACCAGCCAGCAAGGCCCCCAAGACGTAGAAGCATCATAAAAAAATTTAATGAGTAATACAACTAAAAAAGAAAGTATTTGAAGTTAAAAGAGGAAATAATAGGAAAACATCATTAAATTCTTCTTGGAGGATATGATATTCAAGCTGAGGCTTAAAGATTGAGCAGGCATCTAAGAAAGCAAACAGTGGAAGGGAAAAGAATTCCAGATTCAGGGAACAGCTTCTCGGATTGCCCTGTGGTAGACTGGAGTGGGGTAGAGAGGGTCTGTGGAAGGGACTCAAGCTGATACCTCCTGGGGGGCTTTCACCAAGTGAATGGTCCTACCATGTTTTGCTTGCTTATATTTTTATGTCATTTTTTTGCTTGTTTATAAATATTTGATTGAAGTATAAAGTACATGCTGAAAAATGAGCAGATCACAGGTGTGCAGCTGGATGAACTTTTACACGGTGACCTTGCCCATGTGACAACCGCCCACGTCAAGATATTCAACATGGTCAGCACTCCAAAAGGTGCCCAGGTATCCCTGCCATGACTTACCTTCCCTAAAGATAACCATTTATCTGCCTCTAGCTCACAGATTTGTTTTACCTGCATTCTTTTTATTAGTATAAATTGACTCATGCCCCCTGTATCCTTCTGCATCTGATGGTTGTCATCCAGTTTATGTTTCTGCTTGGGTCAGTGCTTTCTTCTCATTCTCTGCCATGTCTAATTACATCTGTGAAGATACCCCAGCTTATCCAATCTACTGTTGTTGGACTTGAGACTTGTTTCCAGTTTTTAGCAACTGTAAACAATGCTGCTATGAGCATTCCTTTATATGTCTTTTGTGCACATATATTCTCATTTCTGTGGAGTTTATTTATCCCTGTAGTTCAGATGTTTATGGCTCATGGGGCCTGTGCAGGTAGATGCTTTACCTACATTAGGAAGATTCTGCCTAAGGACCAGTGTTCAGAATTCTTGGAACAATTTTCATTCCACCACCTTGGTGTCTGAGGAAAATTCTCCTTTAAGTATTAATAACACTTAATACTGCCTTATTCATTTATTTGTAATTGCAGCCATTTCAGGGGTAGTGTGGTGGATCACATTGTGGGTTTATGTTCTATTTCCCAGATGATCTTCTTATTAGTTTAGTGGTTGTTTAGATATCATCACCCACTACACTTTATAAAGTGCCTTTTCAAGGCTTGTGACCATTTATTAAAAATTGAGTTATTGACCTTTCGTTTATGATTTTGTAGATGTCTTTATACATCCCGGATATAAGTTTTGCAAACATCTCCCTCCTTGTGACTTCCTTTTTTATGCTCTCACCAGTGTCTCTTGGAGAACAAAATTTCTTAATCTTAATGTAGTACAATTTATTGGTCTTTTATGTAATGATCAGTGCTTTTAGTGTCCTGCTTAAGAAACTTACCTATCTCAAGATGTTAGAAAATGAACAAAAAATTAAACTTCCAAAAATGGAAGAAGAAAATAATAAAGATAAGAACATAAATCAACAAAATAGAAAATGCTTTTTTAGAAGAACAATAAAATTAAATTTCTAGCCAGAATATTAAGAAACAGAAAGAGGACTTCCCTGGTGGCGCAGTGGTTGAGAGCCCGCCTGCCAATGAAGGGGACACGGGTTCGTGCCCCGGTCCGGGAAGATCCCACATGCCACGGAGCAGCTGGGCCCGTGAGCCATGGCCACTGAGCCTGCGCGTCCAGAGCCTGTGTTCCGCAAAGGGAGAGGCCACAACAGTGAGAGGCCCGCATACCGCAAAAAAAAAAAAAAAAAGAAAAAGAAACAGAAAGAGAGAATATACAAGTACCAATATCAGTAAACGTAAAAGTGATGGCTCTACAGATTCTACACACACTAAAGTGATAAAGGTATGTTAACAAATTTATAAATTTGAAATGTCTCAAAAATTTAAAATTTCGATAAAATGGAAAAGTTATTAGAGAAAATATTGCCAAGGCCAACACAATATGGAAAATCTTAATAATTACATATTTATTAAAGGGAACCATCACCATATCTACAAATATTTAAATTTTTTAAAAAGATAAGGGTAAAAGAGGAAGAATTAAGCTGTCATTTCATTATTAAAAGGTAATATGCTTTTTAAAGGGAAATCTAAAATAATCTACAGGTGAAAAATATTAAAAATTATAAATAAATTTAGCAAGTCTGGTGGATACTACACCAGCAAAAATTATTAGAAAATAAAAATTTTAAAATATTTTTTATGTCAAAAACATCAAAAGATAACACCTCCACATAGAAAACTGCAAAATTACTACTGAAAAAAATTAAAGAAAACCTAAATAAACAGTAAGCTATGCCTTCTTTTTGGGTTAGAAGACTCAGTATGGTATGATGTCAACTCTCCTCTAAACTAATCTAAGAATTTTATGAAGTTCCAATTAAAATCAAATAAATATATCTTTTTTACTTGTTTACCCTGCTGAAATTTTGACTGGGATTGTGTGAACATTATAGAGCAGTTTGGAGAGAATTAGGATCCTAATAATATTGAACTTTCTACTCCATGGAGGTAGATTATATCTGAGCTTCTGCTGAGAGCTGGGAGTCACGAAGGCAGAGACACTTGACCCTGTTCTACAACAGGGAAATCACATAACAATGGTGCTTCAGATGAAAGGCATTAGGAATCATTTTGATGGTCAAATGGGTACATGCAGCAGAGAAGAAATCAGAGGAAAAGAACACAAGGCAGTGGGTTCCCTGAGGAGACCCAAAATGAGCCAGCATGATGGATGATCAATGGCCTCATCAATGACCACTGGCCAAGCCTAGGAACTGTGGGCTGAGGACCTTCCTGGGGACAGGGCACTGGCCATTACTGCCACCTGGACAGAAGCTTCCTTGGTTAATTGAATGTTCACAGAAGCCTCTGATCCCTGCTCTGTTTTCATTAGTTATTCTGAGCCAGAGACCAGGGTCATCAGCAGATTATTCACACAGCAGGTGGAAACAGTGCCTTGACATTGGAAATAGCTGAGTGCAAAATGCCATGCACCTAAAACTCAGAAGAGACTCCCAGGAGGTCACATTGAAATGAGCAGGTCTTCTAAAGCCAGTATTCTGTTTTACGGAAGAGGAAGGTATAGCAAGTGAAAGGCTGAATTCTCCAAGGTGACCCGACCCCACAGAGGGGTGGGACCCAGGACAAAAGACCACATTCCAGATCCCCATGGCACAAGCATCCATCCTTCCCTCCCTCTTTGCCAGCCTTAGGCCTCAGAATCCTGGGGTGGTGCAGGATTTCCTGTACCAACTGTGTATTTTCTTTGAACTGAATTACACACACACACACACAAACACACTATATTTTTCAAGTATGTAGATGTTACTGTGATTAATAAAATATAAAATTATTTCAAGCTGTTACTGAATTCGTCTTTTATCATAATGTATTTCCTCAATTAGTGTTTATTAAAAGTACAACCATCTCATGAATTCTCACCAAACTGGTGAAATTACAAAAGAGGTCCTACCAGAAGCATTCAGAAACCCCAGCCCTCCTCTTACACTTTCTAACTTCCCATTCTGAAATAAACAAGACAGAGGTGAAAAGCAAGAATTTTCAAGAATCTCTTCCTTTTCTGTCTTAGATGATAAGAATGACTTTGTGGATTTTGTTCACTAGCCCACCTATATGGTAAACAGTGCACACCCTACATTTCTTCTTGAAAGGTAGCAATTGCTAAATTAACTTGTAACCACTAGTGTTGCATCTGTGAATGATGTACAGGACAAACTAAGCATTCCATTAAGGATAAAATTTGAAACTCCAAACTACTCATATTCTTTTTCAAATCACAAATTACTTTGTATGCATCTTTAAAATAGAACAAAGGAGCAAATTCATGGGTGTTTTAGTTATTTGCCACTTAAAGTCTACAGGACTGTCTTCTACTACAGACAGAAGGATTGCATGTGTCCACATAGAATACCATCTTTCTTTTCAACAGAAAAAATTTAGCCCAATTGCAGCACAGAATGTCCTTGGATTGTGCAGTCTTAGATGGTGGATGTGTATTCTAGCTGAGACCATTGGATGACAGGTTTACAATTGGGAATATAACATTTAAATCAGCCAAGAACCACAGCCTGAGAATCTGCTGTGTTTCTTAAACAGAACTTACAGTGCTTCCGAAGTCAGGCCAAGCAGACAAAGGATGCAGCAATTCGTTCATGTTGCTGAACAAATAGTGTTGAGCTATTAGGTGAACTAATAGTTGTGTAAAATCCCAAGAATTTCTGTAGAATCTGCTGTTCCTTGACAGACCCTGTACTTGTGCAAATTCGACTTTATAAAACCTAAATGCAGGCTTTGTATTTATTTTAAGGTATCAGATTCACCAGGGAAACAGACTCAGGGATGGGGCATATGTGCAGTGGTTTACTGGGGATCATACCGGGGGTGGAGGGGGGGCGGGCGATGCAGGACCGTGCAGAGGGAGGTGAACTGAGATTGTCACTGTTACAGTGGACTCGGCTGATCCCACGGGGAGCTCGGGAGTTGGGATGGGCTTGCATAGAAGTCCCTCCGCATACTGATCATAGAGGAGGGGCCCAGTGATAACCCTCAAAGCATGCTCCTGCCATGAGGCTCATCAGCAGCTGAGTCAAGGACCAAGAGCAAGTGAAGCACAGCCCACAAAAATGACCTGTAATAGTCAAATTAATGACGATAAGAATAGTTCCTTTGGGCTTCCCTGGTGGTGCCGTGGTTGAGAGTCCGCCTGCCGATTCAGGGGACACGGGTTCGTGCCCCGGTCCGGGAAGATCCCACATGCTGCGGAGTGGCTGGGCCCGTGAGCCGTGGCCGCTGAACCTGTGCGTCCGGAGCCTGTGCTCCGCAACGGGAGAGGCCACAACAGTGAGAGGCCCGCATACCGCAAAAAAAAAAAAAAAAAAAAAGAAACAGAAAGAGAGAATATACAAGTACCAATATCAGTAAACGTAAAAGTGATGGCTCTACAGATTCTACACACACTAAAGTGATAAAGGTATGAGAGGCCCGCGTACCGCAAAAACAAACAAACAAAAAAAAGAATAGTTCCTTTTTACTGAGAATCTGCCTAAGTCTGGCACGGAACAGGACTCTCTACAACGACTATTTATTCCTCACAAGCATTACGTAAGGTCAGAGTATGCCTAGGGCTACTGTAGCAAAGGCCCACAAATCAGATGGTTTAAAACAGCAGAAAGTAGTTTCCTCGCAGTTCTGGAGGCTAGAAGTTCAAAATCAAGGTGTGTGCAGGACTGTTTCTTTCTGAGAACCCTGAGGGAGAGTCTGTCCCATGCCTCCCTCCTGCTTCTGGTGACGGCTGGCAATCCTCTGTTCCTAGGTTTTCAGGCACATCACTGAATCTCTGCCTCTGTCGTTCTACGGTGTTCTCCACTCATGTATCTGCATCTTAATCTCCTCTTCTTACAAGGACACCAGTCATATTGGATTAGAAACCCACTCTGCTACAGCAGCACCTCATCTTAACTAATTACACCTTCTTAAGTGAACTTATTTCCAAATAAGTCCACATTCTGCAGTACTGGAGGTTAAGACTTCTATATATGAATTGGGAGGGAACCAATTCAACCCATAGAAGTAGGCATTCTTACTGCCATTTCATAGATGAAGAACTGGACAGTATCAGTCAGGGTCCACTCAGGAGCGTAGAAATTCCACCAGTTGTTTTAACAGAGAGAAATTGATATACACAATTGGTTAAATAAGTATTAAAGCATTGAAAGGTACAAGAAGATCATAACATGGAGGTATAACGTGCAGGAAACAGCTACCTCCCCTGAGCTTGGGGGAACCAAGGGAAGAGTGTGAGACTATTAGAGTTTAGAAACTTGGGTGAGCATGTGGGGAAATTGGACCCACTGGTATTGACGGCTCCACAGCTTTGAAGGTGGGAACTCATGATGCTGATATGAAAACCTTAGAAGTGGGGATGCTGTCCTGCTGGTACACTTATCTCTGAGGGGTGCACTGGGCCTGGCTTGGAGGAAGTGGGTAGAACTGGAAATTGGAGCCAACAGGCACTGTCGCGGTGAAGGCACATTCCTACGATTAGCAAATTGAGAGGATCAAGTCCCACTCTGTACCCCAGGCTGGCGGTCTCCCTCTGCTCCCACAGCATTGCGGGGAGCAACTGGCAAAGCAGAGATGTGGTTTGAAAAGCGCCGGGCTCAGCAACACAAAACAGAGGTCCAGAAGGATGAGACACTAGCTTCACTCCAACCCACTGGCATTCAGAAAATCTCAGCGTGCATTGAGGGGCTAGGGTCTTAATCCAGGTCTGTGACACTCTAGACTCAGATCCTAGTCACTGGATTTTCTTTCCCTTAAGACAGATATTTAAGAATAGCTGAGGGAGTCCCCTGGTGGCGCAGTGGTTAAGAATCCACCGGCCAATGCAGGGGACATGGGTTCAAGCCCTGGTCCAGGAAGATCCCACATGCCATGGAGCAACTAAGCCCATGCACCACAACTACTGAGCCTGCATTCCTAGAGCCCGTGCTCTGCAACAAGAGAAGCCACCGCTCTTCTCACCTCAACGAGAAGCCCGTGCACACTGCAATGAAGAGTAGTCCCTGCTCGCCACAACTAAAGAAAGCCCACAGGCAGCAATGAAGACACAACACAGACAAAAATAAATAAATAAATAAATTAATTAAAAAAAAAAATAGCTGAATGTGACCTGCTTTTATTCTTCAATCATAATCCAAGAACTAATAGTGGAAGCAATTTATTATAAGGACCAGCCATGTTAGCCAACTGTGAATCATTAATAAAAAGTCTATTGTGCTCCCTTACACAGACTATATTCAATAGCAGGGCTTAGTAAAAAAAAATATATATATATACCAACAGAGGAACAGCAGCTACAAACTGCTGACCCTCAGAATAAGGAGGGAAACATGGGGTATTAAAGCATAGTAAAATCAATTAGCTGTTTTCAATCAAATAAGAAAAGATAGGATTTAGAATTGCAGCATGTAAAATGAAGTTAATAATCCACACTTTTCCACAACTTGTAAACCTTTTCTGAATTTGCAGGATCATGACAAAGTCTATCTGGGTCCCAGTTGTTTAAGGAAATTAAACCACAGCAGAAAACCATTCTATCTTTGTTTAAAGGAGGAGATGAGAGTCATTAACTGAGGCAGGGGGGAAGGAAGACCCTTTGCTTGATCTCTCACCTTCCAAATATGGTGGACACTTGGCCTGAGTTTCCACAGAATGTCCAATTTCCTCTTGTTTCTATCCCAAGACATACACCCTGGCCATCAACCATTCCTGTGCTCCCATCAGGGTCACCTCAGTGGCTCTGGACTCCTCACTCCATTCTCCTCCCTCCCCAGGGAGCCCACCGCTGCAACCTTCCTCTTCTCTGTGCCCCTGACTCATTACTCATAGCACAGTTAAGAAGAAGACGGGCTTCCCTGGTGGTGCAGTGGTTGAGAGTCCGCCTGCCGATGCGGGGGACACGGGTTCATGCCCCAGTCAGGGAAGATCCCACAAGTTGTGGAGTGGCTGGGCCCGTGAGCCATGGCCACTGAGCCTGCGGGTCCGGAGCCTGTGCTCCGCCACGGGAGAGGCCACAGCAATGAAAGCCCTGCGTACCGCAAAAAAAAAAAAAAAAAAAAAAAAAAAGGAAGAAGAATTATAGGTGTCTGAGTTCGGTGGAAAGGGCTCAGACTCTCGCTCTACCGCTTTCTACCCATCAGACCTCTCAGATATGTTCGCTGCAAAACAAGAGCTAAGTTGATCGTGCCAACCTTGGAGGGCTTTTATCATGATTACATGAGACTGTATGAAGATGTTTAGCACGTAGCAAGTGTTTAACAAGGAGGCCCTTCCCCTCAGCTCATTATCTTGTATTAGTGACCCACTGTGACTCAGTGTCCTGGCTGACCAATATCTCAAATGGACAAAAGGAAAAAGCCCTTCAGACAGCTTGGCTACCATCTCTCTGTCTTCTGAGCATCTTTTGAGATACTAAAGGAAATTTTGAGGTAAAATCCAACTATGTTTGTACAAGTCACATTGTTAAATATAGACACCGAACTCTGATTCTACAGTATTAAAGTCAGAATATGTAAGCACCAGAAAAAAATGTATAGACCATTTGCATCAATATTCTTGTTTCCTAGCTAGCAAGAGGCACTCTTAGATTAAACTGGTACCATGTTTCTCAGTCTATTTGGGTAGGAGGGTGCTATAACATATGATCTCAGACCGAGTGGCTATGAAGAACAGACATGTATTTCTCACGGTTCTGGAGGCTGGAGGTCTGAGATCAGGGCCCCAGCATGGTCTGGTGAAGTGAGAACCTGCTTCTGGGTGGAGACTTTTTGCTGTGTGCCCACATGGTGGGAAGAGCAGAGTAAGAGCAAGCTCTAGTGTCTTTTCTTAAAAGGGGAGTAATCCCACTCATGAGGGCTCTGTCCATGTGACCTAATCACCTCACAAAAGCCCCACCTCCTGATACTATCACATTGGGATTAGGGGTTCAGCATATGAATTTGGGGGAGACACAGATATGCAGTCCATTTCACCATTGGCTAGGCAAGTGCTGGACATACATGATCTCATATAGCTCTCACAGAAACTCTAAAAGGTGAGAATTATCCCCAATTTATGTGCAGTGAAACTGTGCAGGATCATCCGACCAGTCAGCAGCAAAGCCAAGACCGAGGGTGGTCAAGGCTTTTTCCGCCTTACTGCACTGAACACTTCACACCTTCTGTAAGCTCCAGACAGAGCTGCCATCATCATTATTTTCCAGGGCTGGAAACTGAGTGCCTAATCTTGCCTGGTGCTTCTGTTCGTCTAAAAGAGGATCAAGTGAGAATGTGGGGCTGATCCCATGCAGATCTGCTGCAAATCATGCAGATCAGACTGCAAAACAAACAGGCATATATGCACACATGCATACATACATAGGTAAATTTCTGTCCCATGCGAGCCTGTGTAGGCACCTGGTACTGCAGAATACACTCTGGGCAAGATAGTCTTATAATGTTGTTCCTGGTGGGTTTGGTTCTCTACAGAATCCTCCTCTTAGCCAATATCAGGGACCTGGGATTGACATCCTCTCTAACAGCAAGCGCGGTTTCAGAAGAAAGGGGTCAACCCAAGCAAGAGTGAGGGAGAGGGGAAGAAAGGATGCCCCAAGCCCAATCAGCTGAGCCAGCCTCGGGGTCCAAGGGGTGAAAAGGTCACAAACCTCCCCTTACAGCTGGAAGAGGTTTGAGAACTTTTATCTATCTGAGAAATAATGGTTTCAGTGTATTATTCTCTTAGTAGCCTGAGAAACACAAGAGAATGAAGAAATAAGCTTAGTCGACATGGAGAAACTTGACAGGCTGTGAGAGCCCTGTGGGTCTCTTACTGGTTCCTTACTAAGCAGGAAAAAAAGCCGATTTCCGGAGTGCAGACAAATGCAGCACAGGTCAGAATGCCGACATCTTGGAAAGTCAAATGCGACTGGCTTTAACAAAGGGGCCTGCATGGATTGATGCATTAAAACTACTCCCCACGGGTAGACTTCCCTGCCTCGTATGCATCCTGGAAATCGATGGGCATTCTACATGGCTCACCAGGCTGTCTTTGAGCATAATTAATTAATCAGGGCATTAAGCTATTGAAATGAAATCTACTTTTCATTACTTGTGTTCTTAATAAATAATGACTCGAGGGTATTTGACACTTGCAAGAGTTTTAAGGTCACTGTATTTTACAGAATACGAAGAAAACTGATTTCATGTTTCTGATGTTCTCATTTTATACTAATTTTCAAACAATGTGCTCAAATTACATGATAAAACTGAAAAGCTAACATTATTTTTAATTTAATTGTGACTTCACAGCTCAGGCTTATGCTTCAGAGTATTCACCATGGTTACGGAATTTAAGAAATCTCTTTTTTAAAACTTTGTACTAGGAATTCAGTGAGATGTTGAGAAGGAAGGTAATTTATAGACGTTTTATGTAGCCTCTGAGTTTCATTCAGGTGTGACCATCATCAACTCTAAATTTTGTGCACCCACATACACACACACACACACACACACACACACCATTGCTCCTTTTCTAAGCATCTGGCCCTGATGACATGTTTCTGTTTTTCACTACTCCCTCCCACTCCTTCTGAATATGATTGTTCCTTTCTTTGTGATATCTTTCCCATAACTCTCCCTAGTCTCACAAACTATTTTGCCATAATTTACCTAACTAAACTTGCAAGTTCAAAAGTGCAACCAATTTCAAGCAGGAAAAATAAAAATAAATCCACATGAAGACAGATGATAATGAAACTTCAAAAACCTGAAGGGCAGTAAAATCCTAAAAGCAGGCAGAAAAACACACATCTGTATATGTGTTTTATATATATATATGTGTACACACACATGTGTGCATGTGTCTGTGTGTGTAGAAAGATAGAGATGAAGACAGTCCTTCAAAGACATGAGAATGACAGTTGACTTCTTGCTAACAGCCTTGGTAGCCAGAAGACATGAAACTGACCTCTTCAATGAGGGGAGAAATAATTCTATACCTCATTAAATATATCTTTCAAGAATAAAGACTAAACAAGCATTCCTTTTAACAAAAAGTGAAAGCACTGGCAACAGCAGCCTAAAGGAAATTCTTAAGACTATACGTTAAGGAGAGGAAAAATTATCCCAGGAAGAAGGTTTGAAATGCAAGAAGAAAATAAGGGCAAATAAAGTGGAAATATATGTATAATCTACATAAAATTTACTGTATAAAACCAAGGTTTCCTGAGGACTAAAAAACTTTAAAAACAACAATTAGTAAATTAAACAGGAGAGGATAAAAGAGTTCAAATGTTGTAATTTCCTTACACTGTTTTAAAAGAGAATAAAAGTAATGAATTGTTCTAAAAGTGGTAAGTTAAGTGCGCATGGTACAATTTCTAGGATAAGTATTAAAAGAACAAACACAAAATGCGTGACTTTTAAGCCAGTACTGAGGAAAAATTGATTTAAAAAAAAGCAAAACAAAACAAAGCTCTGTTAAAGTCCAAAAAGGAGAGAAAAATACACAGAACATATAGGGAAAGTCCAAATCACAAGCTAAAATGGTACATTTAAACCCAAATACACCAGTAAATGTATTATATATAAAAAGATTTTTTTGCACACTAAAGAGTTAAAAAATACCCTTGAAAGAAAAACTCTAGGTCCAAGTGTCTTGTCACACAATTTTTTCTCTAATATAAAAAAATAACATACATATAAATTCATTTGGAGAAGAGAAAATATGTCATTTTCTGAGACTAATATAACATTAATGTAAAATCTGACAAGAATTGTAGGTGATAGGAAATTACAGATCAATCTCTCTCAAACGAGCAAAAAGTCTAAACAGAATATGAACAAATTGAATCCAGTGAAAAGTATAATTATCATGAATAAGTTAGGTTTAGCTCCACAGTGCAAGGTTGGTTTGATTGTGGAAAATCAATGTAATCCAACACAGTAGCAGAAAAAATGAAGAAAGTTACAAATGCAGAAACAGCATTTGATAAAGTTTCATGATAAAATGATAAATTGCCTAATAAACTAGAAATAGAAGAGATATTTCTCAGTATAATAAGTTCCTCTATCAAAAAAATCTATAGCAAACATAGTGGTTAAAAAGTTAAAATCTTTTGTTTTGAGATTGGGAACAGGAAAAGGATGCTTTATATCACAAATTTCTTTCCACATTGTACTGGAGGGCCCAGCCATCAGCATAAGGCAAGAATAAGAAAGAAAGGAAAAATATAAGAACTGAAAATAGAGAAGATATGAATTTTATATATAGAAAAGAATTCATAAAATTCATTAGAACTAAAAGGAAAATTTAGCAAAATTGAAAGTGTATAAAAGCTCAACATATAAAAATAAATTTCATTTCTACATACCAATTATGAAAGGCTACTAGAGGAACTTGAATATCCAAGTCACTCTTTTTTTTTTTTTTTTTTCTTTTTTTGCGGTACTCAGGGCTCTCACTGCTGTGGCCTCTCCCGTTGCGGAGCACAGGCTCCGCACGCGCAGGCTCAGTGGCCATGGCTCACGGGCCCAGCCGCTCCGCGGCATGTGGGATCTTCCCGGACCGGAGCACGAACCCGTGTCCCCTGCATCGGCAGGTGGACTCTCCACCACTGTGCCACCAGAGAAACCCTCCAAGTCACTCATGAAGAAGATTTAGGAATGGAAAAACTGTTCACCACATCGGAAGCATTATCATAAAATATGATAACCAAGGCAGTACGATACTGGTTCATGAAGAGACGAGGTGGAACAAAATAGGGCCTGGAAACAAATCTGTACATACGTGAGCTCTTAACATAAGCCCACGGTGACACCTAAGACCAGTGGAGGTGTCCTTTTGATAAATGGTGAGATACTTATCTATATGGAAAAACATATATGAAATCAGAGCCGTACCTCATACACCATATATGAAAAACTTATTTTTAGTAGGATAAATGTCATAACTGTTAAAGGAAAATTCTAAAGCATGTAAATAATTACATAGAGAAACATCTTCATGACTTTGTGATAGAGCTTTCTTTAATGAGACCAAAAAAAGCACAGATCATAGGTTTGACTACATTATATTTGAGCACTTATGTTTTTACTAAAAGACATGATACAGAGAGTGCAAAGAGAGGTCCAGTCATCTCCTAGGTTTCCTGTTTGCTGGCTTAGCTGGTTGTGATTGGCACCAAAAACTGAGATAAGAACTAGAGGATGAGGAGGAAGAGGAGGGCAAGTTGAAACTGATGGATTTGGTTAGAACACGTTAAATTGGAGGTGCCAGGAGACGCCCAGGTAGGACCTAAACTATTGCAAGGAGAAGTTTGTGCATGGGAACCCCAGTGCCTTTGGAGAACAAGCTTTCCCAAAGTTGTTATTCTTCACCATCTTCTCCTCTGTGATCTCACCACACAGGTGTAGCTTTCACTACACCTGCAGAAAGGTGACTCTTAAATCACTTCTCCTGCCTGGAAAGCTACCCATCTCTCACCACTCACCCCTTGCATCTGCTTATTGGACCTTCAGCTCCTAGAACACACAATAATTTTCCCACCCAAAGCATCCCTCTTCCTGCCTTCACTTTTCATCACGTTTCTAACCATGCAGACACAAAACTCTCAACTCATGTTTTTATTCTTTCCTCTCTTTCTCACCTCCCTGCATGCCAGTCAATTGCCTAGCCTTGGGAAGTTTTCTCTGTATGGTTAAGTCAGCATTTCTGTCCCTTTCTTTCTCTTTCCACTGTCCACCCTCTGGATTGCTACGCATTCACCATCTCACTCCTGGATTCCCATGTGATACTACTGACCATCTCTCTGCGGTGGTCCATCCATTACCAGACCATTTCCCCCATGAGTATATCACTTCAGGGCTCAGAAATGAGCAAGAGCAGCCATGGCCCAGAGCAAACACTGGGGGGTCTGGCTGCACCACTTCACACACCTGACCCTTCATATGTGTCTGTGTTGTCATCAGTCATTACTGGTTGCTGTTCCTTCCTTTTCCTACCTCTGTACCTCCTCTCAGGTAGCCTCTCCTGAATGTTCTCCTTCATATCTGGTTTCTTAAATTCTATTTATTTTTTCATCATCTCACTTAAATGTGACTTGCACTTGAATCACCCAAGCTAAAGCCAGCCCTCATCTGAAATGCTAGACCTTGTGATCACTCCTTACAAAACTGGTTTTCCAGTGATTTGGTTGCAGTTTTCTGTGAATGTTTTCATCTTGACTCACTAGATAATGAGCTGTCTGTGGTCAGAGACATGAGGTCATGTTACTTTGTAGCCTTAGTGGGACTTATAACAAGGTATTTTCCTCAAAAAAGATGACAAATAATTATTTAGTGAAGAGTCCATACTTTTCACTATTTTCTCATGCCAAGACATTCACTTAATCTGGAATGGTAAATTGTTCTAAAGATTCAACTGCCACCTGCTTTTCCGGGAAAAAAAAAAGAGTAACTATGTTATAAATTCCTCTGAACATCACACTGGACACAGAGAAATGATTAAATGTGACCAGTTTTAAAAGCTTTCTTATTCTAGATTCCTACATCTTGCACGTGTTCACCTCACTAACAAGCATACGTTTTCCCCTAGACAATTAAAGGTTTCCAGAAATTATGCAAGAAAACTCAACCTCCTCCCAATATGTAGTGAGAGGACCAAAAGTGAGGCATTTATTGCCAAAGAAATTACTAAGTCCACCAAGAAAGTATGATAGACATTGGTTTCTGAGATAATTAAATCTTTCAGTCTTCTCTGGTTGAGGAGAATGCCTACTTTTTAAATTAGGAAATAAAACATTATTTGGTACAAATGGAGAAGAGAAGGAAAAGAGGATGAAGGATGGGGGGACAAGAAGCACAAGGGCGAGAAGGAGACGAAGAGGAAGAGGAAAGGAAAGAAGCTGTGAAACATGAGCACACTACAGCAGATTTTACCTGCTCTCTTCCTTCTTTGGAAGCAAAATGCTTGCTGCAGTAGATCCGTCTTTGCAGTGACAGATTCCTGGGATGGCCATGTTTAATTATCTGAACAATCAGGATGGAGAGGTGATTAAAAAGCAAACAGAAAGTCATAGATCATCCAGAACACTCGTTGCTGCCATTCATTCTGATTTGGTCACATCTTAGCTTGTCACCCAGCAACACTCAACCAGACCCTTTTCTGTCCTGTGGGGCCTGTGAATCAGTTCACCAGAAGGTACTTCTGGCCCAGTGGAAAAAACAGGTATAGACATCAGGATTCTCACATGTTTGAGGTCCTCTTGTCTACCCGCAAAGGAGGGTCCCATGTGTACCCACTTTTCTTTTTTTTTTTTTTTTTTTTTTTTTTGCGGTACGTGGACCTCTCACTGTTGTGGCCTCTCCCGTCGCGGAGCACAGGCTCCGGACGAGCAGGCTCAGCGGCCATGGCTCACGGGCCCAGCCGCTCCGCGGCATGTGGGATCTTCCCAGACCGGGGCACGAACCCACGTCCCCTGCATCGGCAGGCAGACTCTCAACCGCTGCGCCACCAGGGAAGTCCTCATGTGTACCCACTTTTATTTTCAGAAGTTAGTGCATATCTGGATCAGTTTGAGATTTCAGGCTGTCCTACTAGAGTAGGCAACTCAACCGTGTCTGAGGCCTCTGAATACTTAATGTGGATTTGGGGTCAGTGTCTCCAGGACAGGACAACTTCAGGGCTGCTCACTGTCCCGAGTTCTCAACATGCTGTGCTCCCTGGTCATCTGGAGTGGGCTACGCCTTCAAATCTTGCTGGGCCACCTCCCAATATAAAGAGTCACTAGGCTGGACTGTTCATGGCTTCCTCTAGGGCCTTTTCACCTTAACCTGCCTTATAGTATTTACCCACCTCAAGGTGGTCCCCATGGCTCCCCATTATTCACCTGAATTCCTGTTCGCAGCCTCCTAAGGACACATGTCTGATGGTGAATACAGCTGGGTTGGTGCTGATCTCTGCTTCCCCCCTTTAAGTCACCCAGCTCCTAGACCAGTGTGGTCCAACACTGTGGGAGGACCCTCTCTGTCCTGATTCCAGCCTCAGTGCCCCGGGCCTTAGCCCAGGTATCTGACATCTTTGTCACCGTTGTGTCAACCCAGCTCAAGAAGCAGGCAGTCTTGACTCCATGAATGCCCATCTGTGACCAGTAACACTCAGCAGAATAGAATTGTCAGGCAGTTACTCTCACAAAGCTCTTGCATCATTTCTTTTCAGTAAAGAAAATCACAGGGCTTCCCTGGTGGTGCAGTGGTTGAGAGTCCGCCTGCCGATGCAGGGGACGCGGGTTCGTGCCCCAGTCCGGGAAGATCCCACATGCCGTGGAGCGGCTGGGCCCGTGAGCCATGGCCGCTGAGCCTGTGCATCTGGAGCCTGTGCTCCACAACGGGAGAGGACACAACAGTGAGAGGCCTGCGTATGGCAAAAAAAAAAAAAGATCACAAGTGTTGGGGAGTCTGTAAGTATTAAATCCATGCTGGGAGCACAATACCAAGCCCAGACTTTGCAAAGGAGTTAAAAGAGGTCTTTAAGACATTGTATCATCATAGAACCTTAAAATCAAGTTAGAAGAAGTAAGATTTATGTTAACATTTCAAGTGTTTATCCAGGGCCAATGACAGGCATTATGTGAACATATAAGCAAGGGAGGTCTGGCAGATGGGTACACAGCTAAACCCACACTGTATGATTAGCAGTAAATTGTGTAAATCAAACAATGTGCTAAAAATGTTCAGAGGCACTGTTATTCGACCAGGGTCCAAGTCTGCACCAGGCGGGAAGATAAAACCATCACCACCCTTCTTTGTAATCTGTAAAGGTTTAACTGAGAAAAGAGTGTGTAGGACCTAAGGTGATTAAGAATGGCTCAGGGCTGGATGGGGGTCTTGAGCCCGTGAGCAGATTAATTCACACAAGGGTGGGCTCAGATCTCACAAAATCACCCTAATTTAGGTGAAAAGCACGAGCTTTGACCTAACGCTTAATTTCTCAGCAGAATTGAGGCAGCAAAATTGCTCCCCAAGGGGAAAAATTGATTGCTGGAGGAAAAGAAATCTTATATATTGCAATGGTTTGTAAACCTTCAAAGCTCTATGCTAATTGACAAAAATCTGTTCCTTAATATTTAATTTATCTCATTAAATTAAATTAGAATTTTCTCCCTTGTGGAATGATACTGAAAACAAGTTCAGAAACACTAACCTAAGACTTGATTAAAGTTGACCAAAACTTTCATCAAAATTAAAAAGTTATGTGTAAAAAAAAAAAAAAAAATTATGTGTATCAAAGAACACGATCAAGGAAGTAATTAGACAATCTAGAGAATGGGGGATCTATTTGCAAATCATGTATCTGATATGAATCTGTATCTAAAATATAAGCAGACCTCAGAGATAATATGGGTTCAGTTCCAGATCACTGCAATAAGGTGAATATCACAATAAAGCTAGTCACAGAAATTTTATAGTTTCCCAGTGCATATAAAAATTATGTTTACACTACAGTTTAAGTGTACAACAGCATTATGTCTAAGAAAATAATGTACATACCTTAATTTAAAAATACTTTATTGCTAAAATTGCTAACCTTCACCTGACAACATGGGGTTGCCACACCCTTCAATTTGTAAAAACCACAATATCTATGAAGCACAATGAAGAACAATAAAATGAGGTCTGCCTGTATATAAAGAGCATTTTAAAACTCCACAGTAAAAAAGAGAAATAGTCCAATTAAAACACAGGCAAACGATTTGAATAGACATTTTCCCAAAGAACATATATAAATGGCCAAAAAGTACACAAAAAAGATGTTCAACATCATTAGCAGTTACCACAGTGACATACCACTTCACCCCCACTTAGGTTGGCTATAATCTGAAAAGGACAGTTGGCAAGTATATGGAAAAATAGGAACCCTCGTAATTTCCGCTAAGAGTATAGAACTGTGTACCCACTGTGGAAATCACTTGACAGGCCCTCTAAAGGTTACCATAAAATTACCATATAACCCAGGAATTCCACTCCTAGGTAAATACCTAAGAAAATTGAAAACATATGTTCACACAAAACTTGTATACATAAGCTCAAAGAAGTATTACTCATCACAAACCAACAGTGGCAAGGAGTGGAAACAACCCAAATGTCCATCAGTTGATTGCATGGATAAACAAAATGTGGTAGATCCCTAAGATGGAATATTATTCAACCATAAAAAGAAATGAAGGTTTGAAGCTAAAAAACATTATAATAAATGAAAAATGCCAGACACAAAGGGTTATATATTGTATGATTGCTCTTACATGAAATGCCCAGAACAGGTAAATCTATAGAGTAGATTGGTGGTTACCAGGGACTAGGGAAGGAGGGAATGACTGCTAGGGGTACAGGGTTTCTTTTTGGAGTGGTGAAAATGTTCTGGAATTAAATAGAGGTTATGGTTGCACCACCTTGTGAATATACTAAAAACCACTAAAATGATGACCTCAAGTGCTGAATTTTATGATATGTGCATTATATATTAATTTTTTAAAATTGACCAAAGTGTTTTTCCTGGAAAAACCTATAAGAGGCAGGTTTGCATCCTATTTAAGATGCAGAGGGAAAAGTGGGGCCATGATCTTCTTAGCTCTTGGACCGATGTAAAGAAATTATGTCAGCCTGGTTATAGCATCCCCAGGTCACCTCTTCCCAGATGCCACACCATCCTAGACCTTGCAACTTTTCCATGAACACAGACAAAATAATCTCAAGGGAAAGAAGCATTTGGCCAGGTAGGATGTCATTTCTGTCATCTAATTGCACAAGGCTCAGTGATTAAGCCACTGATTGCTCCCATCTCCTCCATTAAGCAAGCCTGACAATGCCTGGTAACTGCTGAGAAGATTCATTGCTGAGCAGGTCGGGTGATATTGCTGATGAATGCCTATGAAATCAGAGAAGAACTCAGATTTATATGAGGGTTAGGCAAGAAAAGCAAGCAGTGGCAGTAGTTACCCTCTGCCCACCCTTAGCAAAGGTTCAACAAGTAAAGTTCTATCTTCCATTATATTGCTCTGAAACAAGAAATATTAAGACAAGAGAAGTACCATCAGAAAGTGATAGCCATCAAGAGCCCAGGAGGAATTCTTTGCTCATAACAACCTCTGGGGCAGAGACTTTGAGGCATTACACGAACTGAATTTACAGCCTCTGTTCTCAAAAGGTTAGAGAGGGATTATTCCTAATTCCTAACCAGCAGCCAACCCCTCTAGAATCAGAGAATTCCACATTTGCTACTTCAAAGGGGATTCTGAGAATGGGTCTGTGACTCCAGTTTTGTTTTTTGTTTTTTGTTTTTAAGTGGAATTAAAATATTTGCTTTGTTTCAGTTGGGCTGCTGACATTATTACCGAGTTACTTCAAAGTGTGTGCCTTGGTGGTCTGACTGGTGTCAACTGGGAGAGTGAGTTGAAGTGACCCTGGTCCTGGAAGTGGGGCAGGAAAGGAGGTGGAAATACAGGTGAAAATCTCGGGGTTGCTGGAGGACTTCATCTGGAACAGGAGGCGGGGAGGTCTGGGCTGGGAGTCACCTCCCCAGTAGCCGTGTCAGCCCTGGGGGCTCGGTGTCAGCCATCCCTGAGGCCTCGCACACTGAGAACAGGTCAGCTCTTGACCTCCAGGGCAGTGCCTGCCCTCCTGCCCAGCACTACCATTTTCCCCAGGGAGCCCTTGTGGAGGGCGTCTCCAGCCCCTCTTGGCCTGTGTCCTAAGACCTCCAAGCATGATCAATTGCAGGTCCCCCCTGAGACCTGCCTCTAGGCTTCATCATTCTATTGCTGGGGCTTCATGTCCGTCCCCACAGCCCCCATTTTCCTTCTTCATGCCACATGCCATCTCCCCCTTCCCTGTTCCCTCACTTCCTTTTGTTCCAGCCTCACTGGCAGGAGGGGACAGCTGGTAACCCTCCTCAGCATTACGGCCCCTTTTATTCTTGAAAATGGTTATTACATCACTTGACTAAATCATCCTATCCCACCTTTTCCTCAGATTCACAGTTTGCAAGCCCTAAAGCAGAGTCACTGTCCTCTGCAGGACCCCCTCCCTAAACTTCCCCGTGCACTCAATTTGTGCACTCTCTGGTGGGACGCCTCTATTTATCGGCCTCTGATTAAGGGAATGAGTATAATGATTTAGCAGAAGCCTTTCTGTTTGCGTTTTAATACCGATTTGTCACTAATTCCCCTTGCCTCTTCCCTTTAAAGGGGCTGCTGCCTCCTTAGCTTCCCAGCAGACACCCCTTCACCACTAATGAGCTGGCTCTTCCTGCTAATTAATCTCCACCTGCTCCCTCCCTCCCAGCTGACTCTTGGCCTGAGAGATGCTGGTGGGGTCCCTACAGATGCACAGCAGCTCTTGCCACACCCAAGGGAATCAGCTGGCTGCCACACTGAGAGCAGGAGATAGAACAATAGCTAGAGGTGACGTGAGGGAAACTCCCAGCTTCAAACCTTCTCCCTGCTCCACCGCCAAACCTCCTATAAGAGAAGGAAAGTGAAAGGTCAGCAAGAACTATCCACTCATATTTCAAAAGTAGCTTAAAAATAATAATAGATTTGCGACAGTTATAAGGGTTGGGAAAAAAAGTCTAGATTCTTTTCACAATCATTTGAATGATTTCTCCTGGCATTATTGAGAGAGTGTGTGCCATCGAATCTCAAATCCTCTCCCCCGCAGCAGGACTATCTGAGATGCTGTCTAGTTCATTTCCCCCCAGTTATGCATTGAGGACCACAGAGCCTCTCTCTGATTACCCTGCATCTTGTTCAGGACGCTTTCCATCACACATTCCTTACAAAAGGAGCCTCTTTGTACTCAGTCAATATTGATATCCTGCCTTATAGACTAATGCTTTCCCCAGTGAGGTACTGTTCTACCTCAGGCTCAATGACTTTTTTCCTGAAGTTTATCTAAATCTATGTAATGACATAAAGTGTGTGTCTTTAGATACCCCACACTCTTCAGCCTTCAGAAGCACCTTCTCCACCTTTTCTTTGTTTTCTTAATGCCCGAAAAGAGCTGCAACTTGGTGAGTTCTGTCGGCATCTATTTTTCCAAAGACTTGAGTATAGCAAGTCATTCCTTCATGAAGTCTTCTGCTCAGGGCTTTCCTACTTATTCAGATGTGGTCACCGGAATGATACATCCATCATTCACAAGAACACAGCCAGGTGGTAAGTTCTCCTAGTGAGTGGTGGTTAATTTGGGTTGATTTTTGTGCCTTCTTTTGCTTTACTGAAACCAAAGGCATTGACTGGCAATAAACTAGCCAGGGGTGAGGTGCTTTCTTTGGACTGAAAGCTGAAAGGGTGTAACTGACCCCATATGAGATGGTACTGGATGGTCCACACTCCAAGCAATTAGCTGGCATCCAGCCTTGCTTTGTCTCAGATGCTGGAAAAGGTGTTGTAATTAGATTTTCCCATCCTTGCTGCAAAATAAGGGTCGATTGTCTTGCACACCCAGTCATGGTTGCACCATCCTTATTGCAGGTTTAATCCATGTGCCGAGAAATTATATGGGGCTCAAATGCACCCTGGCATTAGAGAATGACTGCAGATTGTTCTCAATGGTTGGATTTCATCTGAAAATAAGTGCTGATTTACATGAACTTACATCTAAAATGCAAATCACAGTGTTCCCCAATGGAGAACAGAAGGAAAGGTGAAGGCAGCTAGCTTCCTCCTTTATCTCAAAAGCAGAAGTCCCATTGGTCTTTAGAGTGGAAAACCCCCAAAGATGTTTCCATCAGCAGCTCCATACACAAAATGTAAAACACCCGATTATGCGAACACAGGCCCCTTTATGCTCCCTGGCGGGAATCCTGAACCTTGCGTCTTCCATCTGAACTTGATTTACAGGCAGGCAGTTGCCCCTTAGCCACCGAGTGTTAACAACACAGAAGACAGAAGCAGTGCTGGGGGGATGGGGGATGGGGGCACTTCTTTTTCAAAGAAAACCATGACTAGGGAGCAAATGGTAACAGCTGGCAGGGTCATCTGGTCACTCCCAGGAGTGGATCAGGATAAGCCAGTTTGGGTGTCTAGTTCAACATTCACACAGCAGCTTAGGAATAGGCTATGGTGTCTGGAATCAGAACTGACATTAAAGGTAAGGGATGGGGGTGTGTGTGAACACATGTGTGCGTGTGCATTGCACATGAGTGTGTGTGAGAATGTGAGTGTGTGTGTACGTGCAAGTGGGTGTGTGCACACTCCCATCTGTGTGCGTTTGCATGTGGGTGGGTGTGCACAAGCACTTGTGATCAAAGTCTTTTGTATCTTAAGTGACACGTTGAACTTATGTCAAGTGAAAAGAAAATCTAGTTGTAAAATTTTTTTTTTTTTTTTTTTTTAGTTAAAGAAAATAGCCCACATGCATGACGTATAACAGGTTGTATTCAGTACCTCCTGTCTCAGGCCCATTCCTCCAGGCCCTCCAAGCGAGGAACACAGGATCACTAGGGAATTCTGCTGAGCCTTGCTGGGCAACACTGGAAGCAGGAAGCAAGCGTGCTACAGTGACTTTATTATTGCAGCAGACAGAGAGGAGGTGGGTGCGCCTTATTAATTAGGCGCCATTTCTTCTTCAACATGGATTTAATATTTAGACTGAAAATCAATACCTGACCTTGAAAGATTGTGTGCGGGCTTGTTCTCAGGGACTGAAGACTTATAAACAGAGGAGCATGCAGATGCAGCTCAGACTGACGTTCTCGGTGAATTGGCCGGGCACCCATGCCACGTGATGGAGGAGACCTGCCACCCCTTCTCTCGAGACACAAGGAGAGAGGAGCAGCATCCCTCTGGTGGGCTCTGGGCCCCAGCAATGGGCATTGTCCTGTGGATGCACCAGGAGCTGTGGGAACAGACGGATTGTCTTTCTCAAGTTGTCCACTCTCTGGAGTGAGTCTACCCAGGGGTCTCCAGAGCTGTGACACCAAGAGTTCTTCCTGCTTCACCCAAATTTCAGAGACAGCTGTCTTCTGAGAGCACAGGAAATCAGATGTTTGGAACGCACGTGTGCAGAAAAAAGATGGGATGACTTGCGGCAAAATGTAGGTTTTTTAGGGCTTCCCTGGTGGCCCAGTGGTTGAGAGTCCGCCTGCCAATGCAGGGGACACGGGTTCGTGCACCCGTCTGGGAAGATCCCACGTGCCGCGGAGCGGCTGGGCCCGTGAGCCATGGCCGCTGAGCCTGCGCGTCCGGAGCCTGTGCTCCGCAACGGGAGAGGTGGCAACAGTGAGAGGCCCGTTTACCACAAAAAAAAAAAAAAAAAAAGTAGCTTTTTTATGTTACAGCATTTCCACAACTTTCTAGCTGGAGCTTCTGTTATTAAAAAGTAAACTCACGGCCTGAAAAATATCTATGTTCTGCGACTGTAAGTTCCTGTAATCATAGCACATTTTTCTTCCCCCATGTTCTGCATTGCCAGCTTGACCCGGTCCTCACCAGCACTTCAGCCCTCAGCATCTTGGAGAACCAGCTCTCCATCTGGTGAGTGCGTTTTCTCTGGGAGCCAGTCTCCATATTTTCTGCTCAGGCTGCTGGAGCTCACAGCCCTGCCCTGAGCCTGGAGGGACCAAACGGGCAACCACACCCCAGTGGGGCAAGGCCCATGGGCTCTGTGACCACCTCAGGGCAGAAGGCATCCTCCTGAGCAGGCCAGGGGACCCCTGGTAGGGGGCGGGGGGGGGGGGTCCATACAGAGTCACCCAAAACCGCCAGAAGCGTTCACCTGAAAGGCAAGAGGTTAGCTGATTCATGACGGCCATTTTACGGTCATTACTTTGAAGTGTGGGTCTTGACCTTTCTCTTGTCTTTTAAAATGTGTCTTTATCATTTCTGAAATTATGAAATGAATGTGCCTGGATATTCTGAGTGAAATAAGATAAAGAACAGCTGCTTTTCCCCCATGCCTGCCTGCTCCCGCCTGGTCTCAGGGGACACCAACCCCATAGCCTGTGTACAGTGGATGTACAGACATGGGGAAGGGGTGATCCCTGTTGCCAAAATATGCTGGTATTACACACATTAGCCCACGCCTTGCTTTGTTCATTGATAGGGACGCCCTTTTCGGTCAGTGGACAGAGAAGGCAGTGGCTAGCGACCTAACCCTGTCTCTACAAGGTGGCTTCAAGGACTCACAGGTGTAGTTTACATAAGTTGGATTGTACTAGTACGCTGATTTAAAGGGCAGTCTTTTTCTTTCTGCCTTTCCCCTTCTGTTCCTATTCTTCCTATTCTCCCCCTCCACAGTATGGAAGCCCTTGCCCTACCTCCCTCCTGAAGAGTCAGGTTGCAACACTGCATTCTGAGTAAGACAGTCATGCGAACACACAGAAAATATGCACTACCTGTTTACAGAAATAAAAACATACTGTACAAGCTTCCCTGCAGCTCACCTTCCTTCCTCCACAGTACTTTGTAGAAATCTTCCCAATCTATCTCAGGTAGCTTCTAATGTGTTCTTTTCAGTAACCACATACTAATTTATACAGTGGATTCCTCATAAGTTATCCAACCATTCAGCAATTACCCTACTGACAGGCAATTGGATGGTTATCAGTTTTGCCACCTTGAAATAATATGTTGGTCCACATGTGCCTGCAAGACTCCTGTGTTCCCATCGGTGAAATGGGTTCACAAGAGGGAGATTCTGGGGAGACAGATACTGTATTGTCAACTGTAACAGCCCTCGCCAAAGGAGCGTGCATTTCACACCCACCAGAAAGGCGCTTTCTCAATCTCTCTTTGCACCTCCCCTAGCAGTGGGTCCCTGGTTCTTTGTTAATTTTTGCCTGTCAGGTGTGTGTAAAGTGATAGTTGTTTTTTAAGTTAATTTGCATTCCCCTGAGGTTGGTGAATCTGATCTTTTCATATGTTTATGAATCATTTAGATTTGCTCCCCTCTGGATTTGTGATTCAAATCTTCACCCATTTGTCTTTTGAGCTGTTTGATTTATAAAGCTCTTTATGCTTTTTTAATGCAGTGAATTGTTAAACCCAGAAGCTCCAATGGGAGGGCTTACATCTCAGCTCTGCCTCTTAGGAGCTGAACTCCCTGCTCCTAACTCAATTTCCTCACCTTAAGATTCGGGATAGAAATCCTATCTCACAGGGATGTAGAAAGACATGTTAGGGAGATAAAAATATTTATGACCCAGGTGTGGTTTAACTCAAACCATCATTTCTATTTCTTCAGTGTATGATATCTCAGGATTTACAAACTTTTTTTATGTTATAAAAAGGTGTACTTATTTTTTGTTCTTGTTTTTTTCCATTTTTTTATTGGAGTATAGTCGATTTACAATGTTTTGTTAGTTTCAGGTGTATAGCTAAATGATTCTGTTTTATATGTATATATACATATATATATATATATATATATGTATATATACATATTCTTTTTCAGATTCTTTTCCATTATAGGTTATTACAAGATATTGAAGATAGCTCCCTATGCTCTACAGTAGGTCTTTGTTGTTTATCTATTTTATATATAGTAGTGTGTATCTGTACAGATAAAGACAAATATCATATGATATCACTTATATGTGGAATCTAAAAATAATGATACAGATGAACTTGTTTACAAAGTGGAAACAAACTCACAGACATAGACAACAACCATATGGTTACCAAAGGGGAAAAGGGGGTGGATACATTTAAAGTGTCTTTATTTTTATTTTAAGGCTTCCATGTTTCCTGACTCTGATAGGGAAGTTCCTATCTCCTCTCAGTCTGTGGCACACCTGTCCTAGAGGGTCACAGACTTCTTAACCCCAGAAATGCAGTTTCCTCCTCTTAAGGCTTAAGTCCCATCCAGTTCCTTCCTGCTTGTGGTCCCACCTATAATTAGTTTTCGTGTTTTGTCCCAAGCTGATCTGTTCCCTGTGGTTGTGTTGGTGGAACCCTGTGCCATCCCTTTGCAGCCAGGGTCCTGGGAGAGGTTGAAGCCCTAAGATCCTAAGGCAGCATCTCATGCAGTGCAGTAACTTTGCTCCTACAATGCAGGCAGGCTTTAGGGAATAAAGGGTATGCAACTGAAGTTAATTTAATTGATAATTTTATTTCTTTAATACTACCAATAGCTCCCTCTTGGTTTAAAGTTTTGCTATTAAATAAAATAAGGGGTCACTGTTATATTTTTCAAGCATTTAAATAGAAAATTGCATTTTTGCAGTGCTTTCCAATTATTATTAGTTATTCTTTCTAGTATTGGTATGAGATGAGTAGGATGAGAACCCCTGTTTTGCCATAAAATAGAGTACTTAAACACTAATAGCAGCAATTGGCCTTTTGGCAATGACTTTGTCTTATCCTTCCTTGGGCATCTTTCTCACTGCCGCTTATACTTTGATGAGTATCGATTTCTGACTAATTATTCTACTTTGTAATTAACTGCTTTAGTAAGTTAAAGCAATACAAATTAATGGAGTTCCTTTGTATTTAATTGCTGAATGACAGTTTTCACTGAGATTGCAAATCATTTTGGCAAATATACATTGTTATGCTTTTATTGCCAGTGACTCAAGAAATTAATGATTTAATTGATTAACTCTAATTAATGACAATAATTGATACTCGCTGCACAGTCTCCAGATGAGCAGAAAGCACATTTTTCCATGTCATTGGGTTTCATCATATTCGTTTCTGTACTCAAGGTGGAAAAAAAAAATACCAGCCTCCAAAACAAAAGCCACTAATCAGTCATTCTACCAGTGCTGCATAGCTGCTTCTTTTTAGGCTGGATGTATATATCTGTAATCTACACCTGTTTGGTATTTAATTCCTCAGACTTCAGAAGATAGAGTGAAAGCACTTAATAAAATGGCATTTGCTGTCAAGCCTAGGGTCTGGGATTTTAACATCCTCATGGTACTCAAGCAGAGGCTTAGAAAGTGTCTGTTGATCCATGATTGGGATACTGTTAGAGCTCTGGGCCATCTTGTCTTGACGACTCTTAACACTCCAATGCCATTTTGGTTCATGCTCTTCCAGACCCAAAACTTTAAACAGTTCTGCTTTGGGGCCAAATAGATCCCAAACCATTAAGTCTGGCATGTGAGACCTTCTGCCACTTTACCTCCATCTGTCTTTCCAATCCCATCTATTTTACTAGGTATATTTTGTACCTGGGATTCCAGAACTAGTAGTTAACTAGTCTCTCTACCTCCCCCCTCCCCTGGGGGCCAAGGCTCAGTTCTGGTCACGTCACTTCACTCTGAGTCAACCTTTCACATCTCTCAGTATCTAGTCTCAGCTTTCCTCTCTAGGACTTTCTCACCCTTCCACCAGCTCTCTATCTCCACTTTTGGCCAGGGCATGTGATGTGCAAAATAGTTTCCATGGTCCTAGGCCCATCCCAGAAGCTAGCCCTCATTAGGCCTTTCCTAGGAAATTCTTCTCTGGCTTTGAGGTCTCCCAGAGCATCTCTGGTAGATGGCATATTACTCATGCATGCGCCATAATGTGCTGGACTGCAGTGAACAGCCCAGATCTCACTCCTGTGATGCTGGCAGCTGGCAGCTCTTTCAGCAGAGTCCAGCTCTGAGATTTGCTTGTGGCTGAAGACAGCTACCTCACCCAAGGTCATGTCCCATTGCCAGGCACAGTCCATGAACAATGACTGGCCAGTGAAGCAGGATCAAGGCCCAGCCCCCTCATCCAAATAGAGGACCACACAGAAGGACGTTCTCAGCTCCAGGGCTGCCCCCAGGATCCACTGAGGCCTTTACTGTAACTGCATAACAGGCCAACACCCCATTCTGCCAAATCCTGCTGCCTTCCTCCCCCTCAGGCATGGGTCCCAAAAGCACTTCCCATTTAGCTCTCTGCATGCAGAACATCTCCATCTCAGAGTTAGGTCTCTTAGGAAACCTAACACAAAACTTGGAGCAGCCCTTGAGGTCAGAGAACACCTCAAGGTCATTTTTCATCCTACAGAGCAATGATTGTCTTAAATATTGGACGATTCTATTGATGTCTTTCAAAATGAGTGATTCATTATGTAACGAACAAAGGTGAACTACTTCGTGGGGCAATTTCACACTGTGCTTCTTCTGCTCACAGATAAGCCAAGAGGAGAGTCAGTGAAAGGGTAGAAAGATCAAAAGATCCTAAGTGATGTTTCCGCTTTTCACACGCAGGACTCGGAGTGTTTAGAACTATTACTGATGTCACCATAAAGAAAGGCATCTTCTTCAAAATATGCAGGTAAGCCAGAAAACTCCATCAAGTGGTACAGTTCATGCACTGACTACTGTATGTTTATCTGCTTTTCCAACTTTATGTCTGACAAACAGGCATTCTATAGAAGTTCATTCTTATTTCATCTGGAGAAGCAGAGATGGACTGGATCACAGTGTTATTCAAGGCTGACTGCGCTCCATAGAGCAGTGGTGGCAAAGACTTGCTGGCTCCAGACTCCTGTTGTGAAATATGATGTCTGCAGGATGCAAAAGTAGTTGTGGAATACACCCACATGGACATGCACCCGGGGGTTCAATGGTCCATGCTACAGATAGTTGTCATCACACAACGAAACTCACAATTCACAGAAGACAAGGAAACATTTAGATAAAAATACCCATCACTCCACAACCTCAACTACTCCAGGTGCCACAGTCTCCTTCTCCACCAAATGTGCAGGTGGACACACTCAACCAGTGTCTCTTCCACCAGCAGGACTCAGTGTGTTCTGTTGTAAGAATTTACCAGCTGCCACGTTGAGCACTTTCCAAGGGCCAGGAACAGTGTTGAGTGTTTTACATGCATCTACGTTGGCTCATTTAATTCTCACAAAAGCCCTGTAAGATTAGTGTCATTATCGCTCTTTTGCAGATGAGAAAATTGAGGCTTAGAGATATCCAGTAACTGACTCAAGTCCCCACTGTCAATAGGTGGAGCAGGGGTGATGCCTGGTTGACCCCTGTGTGCTCAGCTGCACTGCCTCCTTGCTTATGAAGTTCCATCCACCCCCAGCGCCCAACACCAGCAAGATGGTGCATTCCTTGTGGCAGGAAAAGTATCATATTGGTCATTTCCATAATATCTCCTCCATATCGAGCACCTAAGGCACTGAAGGAAAGGAAGAGGAATAGAGAGTGAAAGGAAGGGAGACAACAAGTGTCCGTGCCTGTGTCCTAGCATATTTTTAAGAGAAAACCCCACTGTGAGTGGATATGATCCATCACTGATGCCCATAATAATACTCTGCAACCAGCCCAAAAATTTAACCTCTTATAACAATAAACATTTACTTAGCTTACACACCTGTGGGTCGGTGGATCCCAGATGGGCTCCGTGTATCTCTCATCTTCCTCCTAGTACCAGGGCTGACCCAGCATGTTCTTCCCATGGCAATGACAGGAGTGCCAGGGAGCAAGCCCCAAAGCACAGGCACCTTCCGACACTTTGGCCACATCCTGTCTGCTAATGTTCCACTGTACAAGAGAAAAGTCAAGGGGTAGGCAGGGCAGGGCAGGGCAGGGTACAAGAGATTCTGAATGACGCTCTCACCTCCCAGGAAACTGGAACTGTGTCCTAGCACAATGACAATTGCTGCTGCTCAGCCAGTCCTTCAGAGCATCCCTAGACCCTTCTCTGCCTGTGACACCCAGCATCTTTGCCCAGAGTGGAGTCAATAAGCCACTTTACACAGAGTAGCATGAGGAACACGCACCAGTTGCAAATGCCAAAAAAATATTTCAGTCCAAAGCGTGAAATATTTTTTATTATTCATTGCTTTGGATTATCCATGTTTCTGCTCCCCTTTATTTACAGGATTAGTCAAGATCTGTTCTAGTTTTGAGCTATCCCTTTGTCCCATTTAAGGCCAGTTCTCATACAAACACTTTGGCTGTGGTCATCCCTAATGAATCGAAACTCATAAATGCTGAGGAGACTTATTTATAGTGTCATTTTTCCAGCATCAAAGTTACCCTATTTTGGCAAGTCTAAAATATTAATGGTAGACACAGGATAAATACAGGGTAGAAAAATCACTAAGCCTATAGTGAATAACCAGCGATACTTGTGTAGCTTTGTTAGCACAGCTACATTTATAAAGGTCTCAATATTGTAAGTTTATATAACAAGAATGTCTATGATAAACCAAGTAAAGAAGAGAGGATAAAATGTACCCCAGCTAACTTGGAGCCAGAGCCATAGAGAGTAGTGTTGCAGCTTCCTGCGACTTTCTCGTTGAAATATCATGTGTCACCTGCTAACACCAGCCAGTGCCAATAAGAGAAAGGGAGCCCATTTCTCATAAAAGAAGGAAACCATGAGTGAGAGCCGGACAGAGAGAAGATAAGTTTCTGACCTAACAGGTACCATCTCGTGAGTTAGGGCAGCAGGCAAACAGAAAGTGCTGGTTGTGCAAATGCAGAGGCTGTGCTGTCTTTAGGGTACACGGTGGGCGGGAGGGGGGTAGGGGAGGCCCCATCACAGAGTGTACCCACTGCAGAGGGAGCCCAGAGGTCCAGGCTGGCAGCAGCTCTGTGTGGTCCGGGTCACCTGAGAGCCACACCCACTCCGCCCCCAGTCCAGCCCAGATTCCCTGGAGGGAAGAACAGGTCACCTGGGGTTGGAACTTGGGACTATGAAGGTTTGGGGAGCTACAGAGAGCTATTTGGTCTTCTCTGAAGTGGAGAGAAGTAAAAGGGGGATTCCTGCAACACCATGGTTATCATTAGCAACGTTCAACTTCCTTTAACTTTCCTCTGTCTGAAATGGCATTAGTTATGTGTTCACTTGGTGTTTCATTTTATCTGTGAGGCTTCATTACACATCAGGAAAACTGCTCCTCCTCCCCCGTCCCACTCCACCTCCCTCTTCCTTGGAGGATCCCTTCTTGGTTTTTCTCTGCTCTGTAACAGTGAACCACGGGGTCTCTAAGTCTATGGGTAGAAAGATGGTAAGATCTAGGGGAGAGTGTGGTCAGACATTCCACTAAAATACCAGCTGAGAGGGGAAGGGAAAAGCTGCTATGTCTCCCAAGACGGTGAGAAAGTCTGGCTGTGCAGCCTCTAAAGCTGTGAACACAGGACAGGCCGACCCTGACAGACGCAGCTTTAACAGAGGGACACATGACGCTAACAAAATAAATATGGACAAAACCACCAATCATTTCAACTGCCTGGAAGGTAAGAGAAGAGGCCTGACAAGCAAACGGGCTGAAAGCAGCGGCTCTGTTGACTGTATGCTCACATCTTCTGCAATATAAAGGGCTAAAATAAGAAATAATTAGGCCCGTGGTGCCCATATACCAAGGTTTGAGCCTGAGCAATAAAGAAGATGGATATAGGAGCTCTGGGAGAAAATTATGGGCATACTGTCGTACAAAGATAAGGCGATACACGTGTGTGTAATTCTAAGATACAAAGAAAAAGAAATTGGATGTGGGGAAGAGAAAACATTAGAATCAACTTGATCCTGCAATGTTTTCAGATGTAAATGCTGGGTAATGAAATCCGATCTCTGTCAGTGTCACACAGGGGGAGCTTGGGAATCCAGCCCACAGGGTTCTGGGACACTTCCCCTGAGGCGTAGGAGGTACAGCCTCCATGCCGAAGGCACACTGGGACTTGCAGCACCCGATCATTTGCAGCTGCTACCCCCAAACTCTTCTAAACATCGTCGACTAGGACAATTGCTCACCCAGGAACAAAATAGATAAATCTAAATTTCAGAACTGGGCCGATACAGAGGAGAGAAGGTTTGATAAGGATAAATTTGTGGCATGATAGCCAGAGGGAAATGCTCAGCCTTTATACAGAAAGAGGCACTGCATTTGGAAGAAAAAAAAGCATGGAAAATGCCCAGGCAGGTAAGAGAGTAATGAATTGTGTGGGAGCACAGCCCAGCTCTGTTGCCAGAGATGATGAATTCCCTCCTGAGGCAGAGGCAGGAAGGCATTTAGAATTAATGTGCAGTAATGGCCCCTTATTGAGTCTTGGTAAGTCTACTTTGAAGTGGTGCGTTCTCCTT
This sequence comes from Platanista minor, assembly GCA_004363435.1. Classification (NCBI taxonomy): domain Eukaryota; kingdom Metazoa; phylum Chordata; class Mammalia; order Artiodactyla; family Platanistidae; genus Platanista; species Platanista minor. The sequence continues at coordinate 26,357 of RJWK010004596.1, read as the reverse complement.
TGAATCTCCTGTTATCAAAGGGAGCTTCCAACATTAGTGGAAAGGCCAGTATCGTGAGAGATTATGTGAAACTTGGATCCCACTAGAGCAAACGTCCCCAGCAAAAGGCTTGACCATGGGGGAAGATCTGGTAGAAGGATGAGAGCAAAACCACTCTTTCAGAATAAAGGTAACATGGCCATGAACCTGCTCTGCTGTCATCAGCACTGAGTTTTAGCTGTGTCTGCATAACAGAGTCTGGCTGACAGCTGGTGGTCTGCATGCAATGAGGTTAGCTCTTCTCAGGGTCCCAGAAAATCAGTCTTAGCACCTGAGTACTTTCTGTGTTATAATGGACTGTCCAGGCCAATTGTTCCCAAATTTGTCTGCACATTGGAATCACCTGAGGAGCTTCAAAAAAAATGCTGGTATTTTGAGTCCCAAATCCAAAGATAGGGATTTTGTTGGTGTGGGGAGTGTCTGGACTTTGGACTTTTCAGAATATTCCCAGGAGGTTCCAAGGTATAGAAAAGTTTGGGAACCATCACTCTAGCACAGCCTTTCTTTAAAGAAAATTACTGAGTGCCTCCAGCAGGACACCACACGAATACACCTGTGGTCACAGGGGTAGCAGAGAAAGCGTCAGGACTAGCAGCAGCCACGGTAGGATGAACATGCCTCCCACATATCAGGTGCTCCTACCAGACCTTCATGTAAGGAATTCCTTGGGGCCTATCTCACAGACTTATCGTAGGCTTGTTATTAATAACAAGATGAGAAGACCAATTAACAGATGAGAAGACTCAGACAGAGGGAAGCTCTGCCACATGCCAACAATTACAGAGCCAGCGAGTGGAGGGCAGATGCAAATCCAGCTTGGATGCTGACCCACGGGACACGCCGGAGCTGGCACCCCTGCTTTCTGGAAGGCAGCTCTAGGTCCTCTCTCCTTGGCTGCACTCCTCCTGCAGCCACCACTGTCCCTTCCAGTGTGACCCACATCCTGTCCTGGCTTCACTCCATCAGTGCCCCACCCCACTCCTCCTCTCCAGTCTGAGGATGGTGTGGGCACCCCTGCTCTCAGGTGAGCACGGGGGACACCGCTCTGTGCAGCCCTGCAGAGACCAGGCATTTCCCATCCATCATCCCCATTGCTGGCTTCCCCAGCTGAAGTGTGCCTGGCCCCTGAGGTCTCAGCTCCCTGACCTCTGGCTCATGTGTCTCCTGCTCCCACTGGTTGAAACCACCTCTGCCTCCATCTCTGGGTCAAATGTCAGCTGAGTGGCTCTCTTGTCCTCCAGCCTGTGCCTGGTGGCATTTGGGCAGTGAATGCCCTCTGCGCACTGGGTCTGCCTGTCCTCCTCTGGAGCAGAGCACCTGCCCTGAGAGGAGCTTCTTTGCTTGTCAGGCTTCCTTTGTTTAACCATAGAATATGAGCTTTTAACCTTTAATTAATTAATATTTAGGCCAGGATTATGTCATTGTGTGGTTTGCACAGCCCATTAGCAAATTGAAATCCAACCTTCCATTGGGTATAATGCACTCTCTGCTTGAAGAAATTTACTTTCTATGAAGCTTCATCTATTAAGAGACTGAACCTGGAGATGGATTCAGGGTGTGGAACTGCCAAGCTCCCCTCAGTACTGGGGACAGACAGCACCCGGCTCAGAAAGTCTCGGGGAGCTGGTGGATGGAACCCTGACACAGAAGGTGCAAGGGTGGCCAGGTTGCTTCAGATGTTGCCCTAGGAAAAGAAACTCATTCTGCATCCAAGACTGGATTCTGACCCAGAAAAGACTCTAAAAGGAAGTACTAATTGACTAAAAGAACAAAGAGTTTGTACTGGCACTTCACACCTTCTTCCACTAGAGGGTCACTCCTCTGGTTTTCCAAGGTTTATGTGTGGTGTGGACCTCTGACCACCATGGACCAGCCAATGTGAGGGCCTAATCCCACAGCCAGCTGTGTCAGGAGCTGACCCCAACCAACAGCAGTTCAACACCAGCTCTGGGACCCCTGGGCCCTGCAGCCAGACCCCAGGACTTAGCCTTGCCTTCCCTAAGACCTGGCTTCACCAACCTGTGGGCAGGCACCAGCCTCAGGATCTCCTGGACCCCAACTCCACCCACCAGGGAACAAGCAGCAGCCCTGGGGGCCCCCTGGATTCCACAGCCAGCTGCCTTGTGACCCAGCCCCACCAACCAATGGCAAGCAGACTTCATACAAGGCAAGCCCTAGCAACCAAATGGACCAGTGCCAACGAAGCCTGCCAGATCACCCACTGTAGCCAACCTGCCACAACAGAAGTACACATGCAGCCCACATAGGGGGAACCCTGGAGCATATAACTCTGGTGACAAGAGGGGAGTGTGTTGCTGAGACATACAGGGTGTCTTCTATAAAAAGCCACTTCTCCAAGGTCAGAAAACATAACCAACATACTAGATACATAGAAATAAAAACAAGTTAGGCAAAATGAGGAAACAGAGAAGCGTATTTCAAAAGAAAAAAAAAAAAAGATAAAACCCCAGAAGAACTAAGTGAAATGGAGATAAGCAATCTACCTGAGAATGTGTTCAAAGTAATGATTGTAAAGATGATTAAAGAACTCAAAAAAAGAATAGATGCACAGAGCAAGAAGTTAGAATTTTTTTAACAGAGGGTTAGAAGATATAAAGAACAATCAAACAGATGAAGAATACAATAACTGAAATAAAAAATACACTAGAAGGAATCCATAGTAGACTAAATGATACAGAGGAATGGATCTGCAAGCTGGGAGATGGAGTACTGGAAAGCACTGATGCTGAACAGAAAAAAAAAAGAATAAAAAGAAATAAGGACAGTTTAAGAGACCTTTGGGACAATATGAAGCTTACTAACATTCACATTATAGGGTCCTAGAAGAAGAGAGAGAAGGGAGCAGAGAATATATGTGAAGACAAAATAGCTGAAAAATTCCCTAACCTGGGAAAGGAAACAGACATCCAAGTCCAGGAAACAGAGAGTCTCAAATATGATTAACCCAAAGAGGAACACACCAAAACACACTGTAATTAAAATGGTAAAAATTAAAGATGAAAAGAGAATATTAAAAGCAGCAAAGGAAAAACAAGTTACATACAAGGAAACTCTCATAAGGTTATCAGCTGACTTTTCAGCAGAAACTTTGCAGGCCAGAAGGAAGTGAGGCAAAATATTCAAAAAAATAAAAAGGAAAAAACTACAACCAAGAATACATTACTCAGCAAAGGTCTCATTCAGTTTTGATGGAGAGATCGAAAGATTTACATACGAGAAAAAGCTAAAAGATTTCAGCACCATAAAACCAGCTTTCTGAGAAATGTTAAAGGGACTTCTCTAAAAAAAAAAGAAAAAGGTCACATTAGAAACATGAAAATTACAAAAGGAAAATGCTCATCAGTAAAGGCAAAAATACAGTAGAGCTAGTAATCAGTCATGTTCAAAGCCAGTAGGAAGGTAAAAGGCAAAAGTAATAGAATCATCTTCAATCATAATTAGCAGCAAAGGGATCCACAAAACAATTAGAAGTAAAATTTCATGCCCAAAACAGTAATCATGAGGGGAGGAGTCTACAAATGCAGGGCTGTGAAAATGTGTTTGAAATTAAAAGATCAGCAACTTAAAACAATAACATAGATAGATAGATGATAGATAGATAGATAGATAGATAGATAGATAGATAGATAGATACAACATGGTAAACACAAACCAAAAATCTATAATAGATACACACACACAAAAGAGAAAGGAATCCAAACATAACACTAAAGATAGTCATCAATCTCAAGGGAAGAGAACAAAAGAAGAAAAAAGGAACAAATAAATAAAAACTACAAAAACTATCCCAAAACAGTTAACAATCCAGCAATAAGCACATGCATACCAATAATTAATTTAAATGGAATTGGACTAAATGCTCCAATCAAAAGACATAGAGTGGCTGAATGGATACAAAATCAAGACCCATATATATGCTGCCTACAACAGACTCAATTCAGATCTAAAGGCACACACAGACTGAAAGTGAGGGGATAGAAAAGTTATTTCATGCAAATAGAAATCAAAAGAAAGTTAGGGTAGCAATACTTATATCAGACATATATATTACAGTAAATATATATGCACCCGATATAGAAGCAGCTAAATACATAAAGTAAATATTAACAGATATAACGGGAGAAATTAACAATAACATGTAATAGTAGGGAACTTCAACCCCCCACTTTCTTCAATGGACAGATCATCTAGACAGAAACTCAATAAGGAGACACTGGCCTTAAATGACATTAGAACAGATTCACTTAATAGATATATTTCATCCAAAAGCAGCAGAATATATGTTCTTTTCAAGTACACAGGAAATATTCCCCAGGAGAGATCATATGCTAGGCCACAAAACAAGCCTCAGTAAATTTAAGAAAATTGAAATAATATCAAGCAGATTTTCCATCCACAACTCTATGAGACTAGAAATCAACTACAAGAAAAGAAAACTGCAAAAAACAAGCACAGAAAGGCTAAATAATAGGCAACTAAACAACAAATAAATCAATGAAGAAATCAAAGAGGAAGTCCAAAAATACTTGGAGACAAATGAAAATGAAAATACACCAGTCAGACTTCGCTGGTGGCACAGTGGTTAAGAATCCGCCTGCCAATGCAGGGGACATGGGTTTGAGCCCTGGTCCAGGAAGATCCCACGTGTCACGGAGCAACTAAGCCCACGTGCCACAACTACTGACCCTGTGCTCTAGAGCCTGGGAGCCACAACTACTGAGTCCACGGGCCACAACTATTGAATTCCACAGTCCTAGAGCCGTGCTCTGCCACAACAGAAGCCACCACAATGAGAAGCCCATGCACCGCAACGAAGAGTAGCCCCACCTCACTGCAATTAGAGGAAGCCCGCACAAAGCAACGAAGACCCAGTGCAGCCAATGATTAGTTAACTAGTTAATTAATTGATTAATTAATTAATTAGTTGAAAGAAAGAAAGAAAGAAAATACACTGATCCAAAATCTTTGGGATACAGCAAAAGCAGCTCTAGGAGAGAAGTTTATAGTGTTAATAGCTTATCTTAGAAAACAAAACAAAACAAAAGCTCAGGGAAAGAGCCTAACCTTACACCTAAAGGAACTAGAAAAGGAAGAACAACAACAACAAAAGAAACTAGTAGAAGAAAGGAAATCATAAATATCAGAGATGAAATAGAGACTAAAATAACAATAGAAAAGATCAGTGAAACTAAGAGGAGCTGGGTCTTTGAAAATATTAACAAAGTTGATAAAATTTTAGCCAGACTCATCAAGTAAAAAAGAGAGCATCCAAATCAATAAAATCAGAAATGAAAAAGAAGTTATTATTGACACCACAGAACTATAAAGGATCATAAGAGATTACTATGAACAACCATATGCCAATAAAATGGACAACCTAGAAGTAATGAAATTCCTAGAAATGTACAATCCCCCAAGACTGATCCAAGAAGAAATAGAAAATATAAATAGACTAATTACCAATAATTAAATTGAATCAGTAATTTGAAAACTCCCAAAAAACAAAGGCTCAGGACCAGATGGCTTCACAGGTGAATTCTACCAAACATTTAGAGAAGAGTTAACACCTACTATCAAACTATTTCAAAAAATCAGAGAGAAAGGAATGTTTTTGAACTCATTCTATGAGGTCAGCATCATCCTAGTACCAAAACCAGACATAGCTATCACAAAAAAGAAAATTATAAGCCAATAACACTCATAAACATAGAAACTAAAATCCTTAACAAAATATTAGCAAACCAAATTCAACAATTCATTAAAAGGATCATACACCATGGTCAAGTGAGATCTATCCCAGGGATGCAAGGATGGTTCAGTATCTGAAAATCAATCAATGGGATATACCACATTAACAAATTGAAGAATAAAAATCATATGATCATCTCAATAGATGGGGAAAAAGCTTTTGACGAAATTCAACATCCATTTATGGTTAAGAACTCTCCAGAAAGTGGGTATAGAGGGAACAAACCTCAACATAATAAAGGCCATATATAATAAGCCCACAACTAACAACATATTCAATGGTGAAAAGCTGAAATCATTTCCTCTAAGATCAGAAACAAGACAAGGATGCCCACTCTCACTACTTTTTTCTCCACCACCTTTCCCTCCAATGCTCCAGTCCATCCCCAGGGCTGGTCCAGGATAGATCAACACAGAGAGCCTTGGAGTTTTCTAGAGACTGGAAAGTAAAGAGGCAAAAGGCTCAAGCTTCAGGTACTGCAACTTGACCAGGGTTAAGTAGGCTTCAGTTGGTTTCACTTACTCTGTATTTCCAAACAGCTGACTTCTAAACAGCCCCTAAGGTCCAGGCCCTGTCCATCAGGGGCCCCAGCTGAGCTGTGCAGCCAAGTGACAGCAGGTGTCCATCCGTGGGAGCACTTAAGGATACAGGCCATAGGACCAACTTTGCTCTTGCCAGAATTATTCATTTTTCATTCCACTGATACACAGAGAGTAACGGTAGTTTGCATCCTCAAGCTATGCATGTGAGAGGAAACCATTTTTAGTCAACACTTGCAAAGTATCTGGATCAACACAGGAAGGTCTAAAGTTCAGTCCTTTAAGAAAGATGTTGAAACTTGAAGATGTGTCTGGGTTGTGTGTGCTCATGAGGTGCTTCTGTTATCTCCTGGGATGGTTCCTGGCTTTCCTGTCAGCTGTTGAGAACCACTGTTTCATCTTGACTTCAGAGATGGAAAAGCTGACTCTGACCTAGAGACACAGTACAGGGACTCAGCAGATGACCTGAGGCTGCCAATCCAGGGGCATACATATGACCAAGGAATATACTGTTATGGCAAACAGCAAAGAACAACCACCTAAAAAGAAAAATTACGTTTTTACCTTTGTCAAAAAATAAATGTAAGACCTTAAGGTAAGTAGATATCTTCCAAAAATGGCCACAACAATTTTTCCAGTCCTATGTGCTCTTTCACAACTTCCTGTTTCATGAAGAATTAGAGTCTATTTTCCTTTCTTTCTGTATTTGGGTGTGTTTTCACAAATGTCTCAGAAACTAAAATGTGACAGAAATGGTGCTTGTGACTTCTGGGGCCAGGTCATGAGAGGTCATATGGATTCCACTTGCTTGTCTATCTGTCTGTCTGTCTGTCTCTCCTTCAGGATAAGTGCCTCTGGAGCCCTGAGCACCACCCAGCTTGGACATGCTAGAAAGGCTATCTGGAGAGACCATCAATGCCTGAGGGCCCCCAGCAGTCAGGGAGCCCCCAGCCCAGGCATCACACATGTGAGTGAAGAAGTTTTTGAGGTGACCACCCCCCCTAACAGGGACTGTCTGACTGCAATTTTATGAAATACCGCAAGCCAGAAATTCCCAGCTGAACCACTCCTGAATTCCTGACCACAGAAACCAAGGCCATCATTATTTTACCATTACGTTTTGGGCGATTTTATCACCCAAGGGTAGATAATGAACACAAGGCAGATGTGCACACTCTTGGCTGATTCGTCATTTGTTTAGGAAAAGACTGAAGACTTCCTTCCAGCTTTCCAGTACTACCTTTCCCCATCTGACTCACAGAAGTAGGCCATTCCCCCAAAATAAGTTCTCCACTGTACAATAAAAGTTTTTAAAATACAAATATGTGGACATGGAGTTCAGAGGCCACAATGCACTTGTGACTCTGCAGCACGGACATGCTGCTTCTGGCGCAGGAGGCTCGCCCCCTGACCTGGGGGACCAGTGGACTCATCATAGGCAGAGCTCAACAAATCACATCCTCCTGGGAGCCCAGTGCTGTGAGCTGTCTGGTGCAGAACTGTGGGGACAGAGGGCAGCTGGTGTGGAAACTGTTACAGGATTGTTGAGGAGAAAGACTCAGCATTATCAGGGAATAGGTGAGTTTTATTCACACAGTTTTGCATCCAGTGTGATCATGGTATGATGCTGAGCACACATGGATCCTAACCTGCTTTCCTTTCATGGAACCTCACAACTACTCTACAAATCAGTAGCAAGTATGGCTGTTCCTGTTTTCCAGCTAAAAGTCATAGAATAAGAAGTGACTAGGTGCAACAGAGTTCTTTAACCTGCAAATGCGTTCGTGATGCACCAAGACATATTATCTGTGGTGGGTCAGTTATTATTGTAATTTAACCTTCAACTTAGTAATAAAAAGGTTATGCTATATAAAATGCTTTGGGCTTTCCAAGAGAGACACTAAAATAGGTTGCAGTGATCTATGGGCTCAGTGGAAACAGCTGAAGCAAGGTGACAGCTTTCATAAAGCTCAGACACACATAGTGAGGAGAACAGGTTGAATAGTTGAGTAAAAAGGTGAGTTATTTAAGAGCTCAGGGCCTTCCCCATGACACCACTACAAAGAAAAGCCATTTTACCTTTTTAATAAAATGGACCCAATCATCTTAGGTGACTTGGAACTCAAAAATAAGAAAAGGTGATCATCAAGTCTTTGTCTCTCCTCTTCCTACTGAGACATGAATGAAATGAGGGTAAAATGATTACCAGAAAGAGAGAAAAGAAAAGAACAAAAGAAAAGGACAGAGGAATAAACTCACAATGACAAAGATAACAGAAAGAGACTCATCAACAAACTAGAAATTTCAACACATTCCAGGAAGCTTAAAAAGTGATAAATCTGGGGGCTTCCCTGGTGGCACAATGGTTGAGAGTCCGCCTGCCGATGCAGGGGACACGGGTTCGTGCCCCGGTCCGGGAGGATCCCACATGCTGCAGAGCAACTGGGCCCGTGAGCCATGGCCGCTGAGCCTGTGCGTCCGGAGCCTGTGCTCTTCAACGGGAGAGGCCACAACAGTGAGAGGCCAGCGTACCACAAAAAAAAAAAAAAAAAAAAAAAAAAAAAAAAAAAAAAAAAAAAAAAAAAAAAAAAAAAAAAAAAAAAAAAAGTGATAAATCTGAAAAAAAAAAAATATGCCCTGAAATTCACAGAAACAAGATAGAGCAGAGACTAAGCATAATAACAGTTCTAATGACAAAGATTGCAATGACCGTAATACCAGCTAATATGCATTGAGTGGGGATCACGCGCTAAGCCCAGTAGTAAACCTCGGACAGACATTTTCACATCCAGTGTTCACAACAACACTTAAAGGTTGGTGGGTTACTATCTTCATTTGTCGTTGAGGAGACAGAGGCACAGAGAGCTTACAGAACTTGTCCAAGATCAGAGGGCTAGTAAACATAGAAGCCAGGATGGGTACCCAGGAAGTCTGGCTTCCAATTTCATGCCATATCACATATCTTAGATCATATCTCACATGTCATGTCCCAAAAGGGGATAAGCTGTCATGCACAGAACCTAAGAGAAGCTCTAGACTCAGAGATGGTGAGGCTTATGGGTGCGTGTGAAAGGGGAATGAAAAATAGGGTTGGAAAGTAGAGGAATTGAAAGCATAATCATGAAATATCTGCCTGAGTTGCCCCTCAAACTCTCTGCTTCTCATCCCCAGATTTTGGTGAACACAGAGCTCCAACATTCCGGACTCCTCCAGGCAAAGTACGTATGATAGATGCATAGGGGGATGGATGGACAGGTCAATAGATGAATGAATGGAAGGATGGATGGATGGATGGGTGGAGGATGGATGAAAGATGGGTGGGTGGATGGATGGGTACATGGATGGATGAGTTGATGGATGGATGGATAGACAAACAGGTGAATTAAGCCCTTTCCTCAAATCCAGCCATACATGCATTTATTCAAAAGTAAGCCCTGTCAGTCAAGGCCCCCTCCCCCCAACATACACAGAACTCTCCAGAAGTTTTCATATTCAGGGGCCAGATTTCCACACACAATAGCAGAGGAAACTTTCACTAGCTATCAGGATACATTAACTCATCCAGCCATCCTTGAAATAACTAGAAAGGATCTAGAAATAACTAGGCAAGGATCATGAGACACATGAAGAAAATCACCATCAGAAAGAAAAGGGGCAGACTATGGTAATTGACAATTCAACTGACCTTTGGGGGAGGTGTGGAGGATGTGATATTTCAGAGGAGATCCCCGCCAAATAAAGCACCTCCTGACTGGATTCCTCAGAGTGATCTGGAAAAGTATTGCCTCCATCAAATGTATTGTCATGACTTTCTCCCCCAACCACTTCCTTCAGGCCAGTGTTTCAATGTCACCATATTATCAGGGCTTTTCCCACCTACAGTCTATGAAACAGCCACCCATCCTTGCCCTCCCCCGTCGACCCTGGTGCTCCCCACCTACCTCACCTGCACGTCTGCCCCCTCAGAGCTCAGCACCAGGCGCAGCCCAAGTATCACCTTATTTGTTCACTTCCCGTGGGTCCCCCACATACACGTCTCCACGAGAGCAGGGGATTTGCCGGACTGGCAAGTCTGAAACCTTTAGGGCAGGCCAGCAGGCTGGAGACCCAGGAAAGAGCAGATGCTGCAGCTGAAATCCAAAGGTAGTCTGAGCAGATCCTCTCTCCCGTGGGGGACACCAGACTTTTCTCTTAAGCTGATTGGACCAGGCCCACCCACAGCATGGAGGGCCATCTGCTTCATCAAAGTCTACTGAATGAAATGTTAATCTCATCTAAAAAATACCTTCACAGTGGCATCTAGGTTAGTTTTTGACCAAATATCTGGGTGTCCTGGCCTAGCCAAGGTGATACATAAGCACTAACAGTGTTCAAGGATCTCAGGAAAGAGGCACCAACCAGCGATCAAAGAAGTGGGGTGATGTGAAGATCCAAATCCCAAAGGGCCCTTTGTGCCTTACAAGGCAGAGACTAAGGGGGATGCTCACAAGAGTAGTTTCTGGAAGCTTTGAAGTCCTACCACAAACACAGACAAAATCTAGACCCAAATGACAGTCTATTGACTCTCCCTATGAAGTGCATGTCACCTGTCCCTTCCCCCCCACTCCCCTGTCACCACTGCAGTTCAGACCCCTGACCTCTTCCTGCACTGAACGACCTCAGCATCCCCTGAGCTCCAGGCTCTCTGGACTTCAGTCCCCCTTCCCTCTGCCTGTCCCTCTATTGCCAGAAGGAAGCCCCCATGTCCTTCACAGCTCCATTCCTTGCTCCCAATATCATCACATTGCCACTTTCTTCACAGCATCCTCCAGGCTGAAATGCCTCCCTCCTTCCTCCCCGTCCAGGCCCCCGGATGCCTGCAGCCCACACAGGCTGCGTCACCACACTAAACATTTCCTCGCGTGCCGTAGTGTGTTCTGATCTATTGCTGCATGCCTGTTAACTTGTCTGCCACGCTAATGAAGATGGTGTTTTCCCTAGTGCCGTACATGTGCTAGTCATCCGATTCACTGTCGGAGCAAAAACAGTAGAAAAGACTAACTACTGCATCTTGGTCATGGTGTCTTCTAGAACCCATGTTTATGTTTACTTGTGTCAATATATTAGATGACTGTATATTTCTATTTTAATTACAGGTTTCACCTCTAATTTCTGCAATTTTTATAGCCATACTCAGGTGCTATTTGGATATTACTAAACAACTAAATTCCCTACAATGATAGGATATATTTAAGTATTTTTAGATGGTAAGAAAACATACAGTACCTAAGGAGGCAAAAGTGGAAGGAAAAATACAGACAGCCCGATTTAGAGCAGGCTGGCTGGGTCCGGCCATCAGACTGCAAGTAGACGGGTGAGTGAGTCTCAGAGTGAATCCGAAGATTCCAAATGTCAGCCTCATAATGTCCCCATTAGTGCAAGCTGAAAGGACTCTCAGTGGTCCCCGATCGTGTGTCTTACATCCAGGATTTTGACAGCAGTTGGTTTCTCCCAACATCTTTAATGAGCAGCTCTGGGAGAGGGTAAGAGAAAATCCTGATAATTCTTACCATCACCTCCAGTGCTTTTAAACAGTGCTAAGAAGCCTGCTGCCAAAATGGGTACTAATTACACATCCCTCAGAAACAGGATTGGGTTTGCTGCAGCCCTGTGCCAACGAGTCTGTAAACAAGCATATTTCTTCCTTCTGTTCAGAGAGAATACCTGTCTTTGTGGTCAAACAAAGCCAGGGAGCACGAGGGGTCCCTGGAGGAGGAGGGGGAATAGGGTGAGGACTCTGATGGAGCCAGGAGAAGCTGGAGTCAGCAGAGGACTGCAGTGCAGCTCAATGGGGCATTCTCACAACCAATCCAGGCCACCCCTAGTCACCAGGACCAAACCCAACACCGTGCCAGGGTCTTCCTGGGGTCCAGCTCCATCTGGCTTAGTGCCTCAGCCTCACAAACAGCTAGAACTTTTCTCTGCCATGAACCTAAATCCCTGGTTCTTGTGTCAGCGGCCCCTGCACCTGCTGGCTTGGCTGCACAGAGGCTTTGCATCCCCAGATGCTCCTCGGGGGATCTTAGAGGCTGGCAAGGTCACTAGACCCAGGAGCAGGGGTTGCCAACTAGAAGACACGTCTGCTAACCTAACTTGAGCCTTTGTGATTTCCATTCAGCAACACTAAACATAGGACTAAAAGGAGGCATCTTCTTAATCTGTCTCTCATTTCAGTCTAACCCCCCATTGGACTTATTTATAATCTACCCATTAATTATCTTAGGGATTGAGTCTGATCACAACTGCTTATTGAGACAAAAGACAGACTCCTCGCTGAGATGTTCAATGTCCTCTAAAAGGGACCCCAGCATCATGTCCAGTTCCTTCATGTTATGGACCGAATGGTGCTCCTGAAATCCATACACTGAAGCCCTTACCCCAGTACCACAGAATGTGACTGTATTTGGAGATGCATCCTTTAAAGAGGAAAGTTGGTTACAGTGAGGTCATTGGGGTGGGCACTAATCGAATGTGGCCAGCGTCCTTATAAGAGGAGGAGATGAGGACACAGAGACCAGTGGCAGGAGCACACGGACAGAAGATCTGTGGGGAGGCAGCAAGGGGACAGACACCTACACACCAAGGACAGAGGCCTCAGGAGAAACCAACCTTGCCCACACCTTGATCTTGGACTTCCAGCCCCCAGATCTGCTGTTGACACTGCCCGAGCCGAGTCACACACCCAAACCCTAGCTCATCATTTCCAGGTGGCCCTCATTCTCCTTCCTCTTCTAACCCCTTCTCAAATCATTCTTCCCACTGGAGTGCCCTCTTTCTACTGCCCTCATAACCCTACCTGTTAGAACTTTTGTCCCCAAAGTGTGTCATTACTTGCCACTTCTTCATGTTGTCTGACTATCACAGGAGATGTCTCACTCCCTTGCAGGACGCCTTCACAACCTGGGAGAATCTCATGGGAATGCATTCCTAGACAAAACATACTTCACTCATTCATTCACGTTACTGGCGTTCATGAAGCCTGCATCTCAGGCTCAGTTCAAGTCTCGGCTTAAAGCTACAAGTTACTGGATCACTTGGTTCACGTGCCCCTCAGTTCTCCCACGTGGATCCTGTATCTGTTACTCCATTCTACACTTGCTCCCCCAGGTAGGTGTGCACATCACCAGCGACTATCATTTTCATCATCCTGGGCCCCTTCTTCTGAGGGCAGTATCCCCTCGAGGGGCTTCTCCTCCCACTTCCCTGTACATTTCCCACAGGACTGGCCATGTTTGTGGGTGCCCATGCCCCCATGCTGGCACCAATAAATTACTATTCTCAGTTCCCTGATTCAGGACCAGAGGTCACGTCCAATGGCCTCACTCCGTGGCTAAAATTGTAAGATGTACAGCGCAGGTGCTCTCATTCATCAAGGTGAAAAGAGGCAGAAGCTCGGAGAGAGCAGGGGGAGAAGGGGGGAGGGGAGAGGGGGGGAGGGGAGAAACCAGCCCAGAGGGGATGGAAGACGAGGTCCTGAGATGGCCCCACAGTAGGTTCTCCATCCTCCGAGCTCCTGCTTCATTTCTGCTTCTCTCATTGCTCCTCGGGCAGCTGAAACCTCCCAGGGACTCACTCTTTGTTGTAAGCTAGTCATGTTGTGTTTCTATCACTTTTAGCCAAAAGAGTCCCATCCTATGACAAGACACTCAATGCATTCTCTAAATTGGATTGAATTATAGTTGTTTTAGATAAGTGCTGTCTTTACAAATTTCAAAATAATGAAATGCAGTTGTGTTGCTTCCACATCCACACCCCTGCTAGCCAGAGGTCCCAGCATATCTGTCCCACAGGTGGCATCCACGAAGTCTGATGCCTCGCTATTTATATACAAATGGTGGCCCTAAGACACTTGGAAATCTGTGAATAAATATTCCAGTCATTCGATTCACAGCATCAAATTGTTTAACAGCACTGCCTGGATGGATGATGTAAAGTGAGGTTTCAGCCCCTAGCCACGTTACTGTAGGTGTGGAATAGGAGGGGGCAGGGCAGCACCCACAAGAATGCAGCTTATTCCATGTACCTCTTCCATTTCCTACTCAGTCAGCCTGGAGCAGGCTTCCTTTCCAACTGTCTGTGTTGCAGAGGACTGGGAAAATTAATGAGTTCCTGCCTGAAAAACATCTCAGAGCTTCTAATGAAAGGTGGGAAATAAATACATGTTGTTCTTCACATTTTGAATTGAGGAAGGATGGATTCAAGAAACAAACTCTCCGTCCTCCCCTAAAATCTGGAGTGGTTTCCCCAAAGCTACCATTGTGGGGAGAGTACAGGGGACTGGGGGTGAGGAAGAGGGAGTCGGGCAATCACTACAGACTTGGGGGATGTCACAGCAGGCTGCATTCCCTGCTTCTGGCCAGATGCCAGTCCATTAAAAGCAAAGAGTAAAGATTTATTCCTCTGCTTGCATTATATCCACACATAAAATTTGGCCCTGTAACCACAGACCAGTGCCAAAATCTGTTTAGTTCATTTAAATTTTTGTATTTATTTTAATTAAGCACTAGCAGAATGCCATTTGCACTGGCATATTGAATACCTTTGTAATTAACAGCACCAAGCCAGAGAGATGGGCTTCCTCTACATTCTTTTAATTAACTGAAATAGTTCAAGGACAGAATCAGAATCAGCGATAACTTCTTTACCGACGCAGAACTGAGGGCTATGCCATTCATTGACAATAACTTTTTTTTTTTTAATTCAAGGAATTATCAGAATATATTTCTGTTTTTATAGTCATTGTCAGAAGTAAGAAAGCTTAGCAGTTGTGTTAAATATTTCAAGTAAAAAAATCCTCATTCAATATGGAAGAAAGGTAGAAATTCTAATTTGCTTGAACGGGGTAAATGACAGTAATGATTCAGAAAGTTATAAGTCACATGGGTCCTGCTAGCCACGTGAAACCCAAAATGCTGGTCCCGAGTCTATTCTCAAGGCTTCCTACAATTAGGCAAGTGCCCCATCTCTCTTTACTTTGCCATTGTTCCTTTTTCTCTAACATCCCCCAAACCCTCCCAACATTTAAAATATTTACAGGAATTTTTTTTTCTGTCCATCTGATGAGCTGGAATTCATTCCCCTATGTACATCAGATGCCACTCCTCATTAGTCCAAAGAGCAGCTTTGGAGTACTAATGCCACCTCCCAGCCTTTTGGAGACATTAGCACATCTCCTGCATGACTGGTGGGTACAAGGAAGCAATGAGTTTGCATTAGTGCATGGAACCTCAGGGGAGCAGGTGTGTGCCTCTCCTTCACACACAGCCCCAGCCCGACTCTGCTGCATCTCCATTTAGCCCTCCAAGACAGTAGTTACAGCCTCACTGAATATTGTCAGCTGCCGCTGAACACAAAGGAATCAGCCCGTTCATCTGCTAAATGCGTCCTCCCTGCTAAAACTGCAGAAATGCACATGTGCTCATGCTTACGGTAAGGCTAAGGGGGGGCATCTCAAGCTCCGAAGGGGAGTGGGGGCTTTGATTCACATCCTCTGTGCTACATATAAACTCTTAAGATTCAGCAAAATTTATTTTTTCATTTGAGGAGTTGAACAACCTCGTCTTTTTCTCCCTTTTAAGCACCTCAACTCCGAGCTGAATTTTCACAGATGCAAACTGCCAAGTGAAATCCCTTCCATATTAAATTCCTCACCAGTCAAAAGAAAGGAGAATCGTTTGCCGTGCTAAGGAAATGAAATACATTTTAGATTGGATAACCTCATGAATATGCTAACCAGTCCCCAACAATTTAATAAAAATAGATGATCTTGTCTTCATGTGGCCTCTTTCCCCCAGTAAAGACTGACAGCACTTAGTGGTGGGGTGGTGAACACAGCCACCCCATTTTACAAAATTACAGCCATCGATCCAGCTGGAACAGGCTGCCAGCACCACCAATTTGTCCATTTGTGTTCTCAAAATAGCAGGACTGGGACTTTGAACTTAGGAGCCCTTTCTCTGTTCAGGCCCCCCTTTCTCTGTGGGGCTTCTCTCTTGCATCTAATCCCAATGAACGCAGCTCTGGGAAGAACCCGTGTCTTGGCCAAGATCAGCCTGGTAGTGAAGATGCCAACACCACTATCTTAGACATCTCCCACCAGGGACACGGGACTGGGTCTCAGCTCAGCTAAGCAGTCAGAGCAGGGTCTCCTCCTGACTGTTCCCAGACACATCTCTGGGCCTCCTCCCAGCAGGTCCCCAGCCTGCCTCCCTTTGAGGGAAGAGACATTAGTGCATCAGCATTAGTGGGACTCAGAGCCAGTGGGAGTCAGTGTGACTGCTGGGGCAGAGCCACAGGCAGGAAAGCAAAAGAAAAGACTGGATTAGCTCTAAAGAGAGGGCAAGGGTGCTATTGAACCCCAGGCACGTTTTAGGCTTCCCCTGAGCATTGTTCCACTGTGACCTTACAGGGATGAGGGTCACACTGGAGGGCTGGGAAGGGGTTGAAGGCCAGGAGGCCAACAGGGAATGACCCTGTGCAGCCTTCAGAGCATGAGGGAACCATTCTTGATTATATCCCAGGATGTGGGGTGGGTCTCAAGTGTAAAAGTGTGCAGGGTGAGTGAATGAGTAAACAAATGAGTAGCTCTGGATTGGATGGATGCTCTGACAGCCTCTTTGTAGCTCCTTTCCTCACGAAGAGTTCAGGAAGTCCTGAACCTGTGATTTCGGTACTGCAGAAACTTCCCATCTCTGCCGGGGAGCCCCCCATGCCTGGCTGGCTCCCAGATGCTCACTTTGCTGGTGGACAACCTCCCCAGGGAGGGCCACTCCCTCCTGGTCTCAGCCTGAGAAGACCTTCCTTCCTGCCCCCTGTGCTGGTAGGAACTCCCCCTGCGACTGCTGCCAGCTCAAGGAAAGAAGGCGGGATTCACAGAGAAGCCACCAGAATCTTACTGGTGGTAATTTGACAGCTGATTAATTTATTTTTTATTTTGGGAAAAGAAGAGAAAAACAACTGAAGAAGACACTGTGCGCTTCCGAGGGGACACTTTGTACGTTCGCTTGTCGAATCCTTCCTTTCAAATAGTTTGTAAACAATTGTAGGGAGATCATGTGCTTCAGAGATAGAAGGGGAGAGACTGAAACAGACAGAGACAGAGACAGAGAGATCATTATGAATACATAGTGATATTTCTTGGGATGTCCCCACCCTTTTGCTCTTTCTTACTCCAGAGATGGTGCAGGTCGGAAGCCTGCCATCTATGAGAGTAGAAAAATATCTGGTATGTGTCTAAAACCCCACCAGCTTTGGAGACAGAAAGACACAGGGAGTATGAGTCCAACATGCCCCCTCTGGTATGGCAGGATGGTCCTGTCTTCGTGGCAGGAATCCTTTTGCCCGCAGCCCACCCTGCTCCAGAGACCATCCGTCCACCTGCCTCTTCTCAGACATCCACGACCTACGAGATATAAACCAGACAAGCAAGCCTGTGTCCTCCCATGCATGGTACTCTGGGTGGTTTCTGACAAAGCCAGCCTGTCTGGTACTCACTTCTTACTCCTCCCTGGAGGCCGCAAGGCTGGCCTTTGTGTGAAGCAAGACAGGCTACCTCGGCACCTCCTGAGAGCCTCACTGGGAGCTGGGCCCACCAGGGCAAATAATGGACAGAGGTGAATGGCTTTCCCTGAGGAGGGAGCGTGTGCCAAGCATCTGTGGGCCTGGCAGATGCAGGATCCCAGGCCACAGGAGGCAGCCTGTGTGATTAACGAGGCCCTCACCTCCTGTGGGTCCACCACATCCCCACTTGGTGCACCTCGTCTGTCCATTCTGGAATCACCCTTAGCACCCCAGCAGGGGCAAACAAGACCCAGCCACGGAAGGGGCAACCTCTCAGTGGCTGGGTCAGTCCCAGATGCTTGTTTGGTATTGAGGCAGCTAGCTGGCCTTTGAAAACAGAAGACTTTTTCCTTAAAAAATATAATCATTTATACTTCACATCTCATCTAAACTTTTACTTCTCAAGTCTTACATTTTAAAAGATGAGATTTATGAGGAAGGACCAGATGCCTCCACTTCCAAGGCATAGCATTCACTGTGGTATTTTGGGGCCGTGATGAACCCCAAATGTGCCGGCTCTTGGGCCCCGAGAGTCTGCCACGAGCTGCCTTTCATCCACTCTCCCGCATCCTCCATGGCTATGGGCCCCTCCTGGAGGAACTAAAAAGCATTTTGACCTTGAACAGTAGGCACTAGGACCACTTGCAGGGCTACTGTGTGATGATTCTGGGATCTTATTGGTTCGTCTATGAAAAGCCGATAACCAAGCCTCCTGCCTCTGTGTTCACAGGCCCGGCACGAGGGTTACTGAGCTCCTCGTCCAGCACCGAGAGGTGCCCAGGTAACATGTGGCTTTCCGGCTTTTAGGGAAAGGTTTTCGTTTGTTAGATTGAGCTGCTGAGGTCTCCACTGAGGACAGAGCGCCATCCCAACCCATGCTTTCTGCTCTTTAAAATAATCACAGGTTTGGGCTTCCCTGGTGGTGCAGTGGTTGAGAGTCCGCCTGTCTATGCAGGGGACACCGGTTCGTGCCCCGGTCTGCGAAGATCCCACATGCCGTGGAGCGGCTGGGCCCGTGAGCCATGGCCACTGAGCCTGCACTGCCAGAGCCTGTGCTCCGCAACGGGAGGGGCCCACGTACCGCAAAAATAATAATAATAATAATCACAGGTTTAAGGAAATATCTCCAATACTCTTCCTGGTTTTACAGTTCTTTTTTTTTTTTTTTTTTTTTAATT